>CAUYLG010044379.1:0-27776 GCA_963573385.1 Cacajao melanocephalus | reverse complement strand
TGCTGGTTAGCGCACAGAAACTCATACAAGTCTGGGTGGCTGTTTCAACAGGCAACTGGAACGCCTGGGAGACAGAGCCACCCATGCAACTGAAAGGGAGAGGGCTGAGACAGGGAGCCAGGTGATCTGGCTCGGCGGGTGCCACTCCCACAAAACAAGCAATCTGAAACGCTCTGGATTGAGAGTTTTGCAGCCAGCACAGCTGGACTCAGGACGGTCCAGCTCAGAGAGGGGGAAGGGCATCCCCCACTACGAGGCAGTCCGCCACTACTGAGGCAGTTCACACAGCAGCTGGGCAGAGCCTGCGGCAGCTCAGCAACACTTCTGTTGGCACACTGTGTCTAGACTACTCTGTGTGGTGCAGGGCATATGTGAAAAAAGGCAGCAGCATAACAGGGACTTATAAATAAAGCTGACCTTCCTAGGACAAAGCACCTGGGAAAAGAGGTGGTTATGAGTTCCACTGCAGCAGACTTAAAGGTACCTGCCCAGCAGCTTTGCACGGAACAACAGAGCTTCTAGCACAGCATTTGATCTCCTGTAAGGGACAGACTGTCTCCTCAAGCAGCTCTCTGATCCTGGTATACCCAAAGAGACACCTCATAAATGAGAGCTCAGGCTGACATCTGGCATGTACCCTTCTGGGATGAAATAACAGAAGAAGAAACCAGCAGCAATGCTTACTATTCTGCAGCTACTGTTGGTGATCCCTGGGCAAGCAGGGTCTGGAGTGGACTTCCAGCAGTCCTGCAGCAGAAGGACCTGACTGTTAGAAGGAAAACTAAGAAACAGAAAGAAATAGCTTCATCATCAACAAAAAGGATGTCCACTCAGAGACCCCATCCAAAAGTCACAAACTACAAAGACCACAGGTAGATAAAGCCACTAAGATGGGAAGAAACCAGCGCAAAAAGGATGAAAATACCAAAAACCAGAATGCCTCTCCTCTTCCAAGGGATCACAACTCCTCACCAGCTAGGGATCAAAGATGGATGGAGAATGCATCTGATGAATTGACAGAAACAGGCTTCAGAAGGTGGGTAATAACAAACTTCTCAGAGGTAAAAGAACATGTACTAACCCAATGCAAAGAAACTAAGACCCTAGAAAAAAGGTTAAATGAGATGCTAACTAGAATAAACAGCTTAGAGAAGAGTATAAACGACTTGATGGAGCTGTAAAACACAGCACTAGAATTTCATGAAGCATACACAAGTTTCAATAGCAGAATCAACCAAGCAGAAGAAAGGATATCAGAGATCAAAGATCAATTCAATGAAATAAAATGAGAAAGCAAGAATAGAGAAAAAAGAGTAAAAAGGAATGAACAAAGCCTCCAAGAAATATGGGATTATGTGAAAAGACCTAATCTAAGTTTGATAGGTGTACCTGAAGGTGATGGAGAGAATGAATTCAAGCTGGAAAACATTCTTCAGGATATAACCCAGGAGAACTTCCCCAACCTAGCAAGGCAGGCCACAATTCAAGTCCATGAAATACAGAGAACACCAAAAAGATATTCCTCAAGAAGAGCAACCCCACGGCACATAATAGTAAGATTCACCAGGGTTGAAATGAAGGAAAAAATGCTAAGGGCAGCAAGAGAGAAGGGTCGGGTTACCCACAAAGGGAAGCCCATATGACTCACAGTGGCTCTCTCAGCAGAAACCATACAATCCAGAAGAGAGTGGGGGCCAGTATTCAACATCCTTAAAGAAAAGAACTTTCAACCTAGAGTTTCATATCCAGCCAAACTATGCTTCATAAGAGAAGGAGAAATAAAATCCTTTATGGACAAGCAATGGCTGAGAGATTTTGTCACCACCAGGCCTGCCTTACAAGAGCTCCTGAAAGAAGCACTAAATACAGAAAGGAACAACCAGTACCAGCCATTCCAAAATCATACCAAATGGTAAAGAGCATCGAAACAATGAAGAAAATGTGTCAACTAATGGGCAAAACATCCAGCTAGCATCAAAATGGCAGGATCAAATTCACACATAACAATTTTAACCATAAATATAAATGGACTAAATGAATCAATCAAAGGACACAGACTGATAAATTGGGTAAAAGATCAAGACCCATCTGTGTGCTGTATTCAGGAAACTCATCTCATGTGCAAGGACACACATAGGCTAAAAATAAAGGGATGGGAGAATATTTATCAAGCAAATGGAAAGCAAAAAAAAAAAGGAGTTGCAAACCTAGTCTCTGACAAAATAGACTTTATACCAGCAAAGATCAAAAGAGACAAAGAAGGACATTACATAATGGTAAAAGGATCAATGCAACGAGAAGAGCTAATGATCCTAAATATATATGCACCCAATACAGGAGCACCAAAATACATAAGCAAGTTCTTACCAACTTACAAAGAGATTTAGACTTCCACACAACAATGGTGGGAGACTTTAACACTCCACTGTCAATATTAGACAGATCAACGAGACAGAAAATTAACAAGGATATCCAGGACTTGAACTCAGATCTACACCAAGTGGACCTAACAGACACTTCCAGAACTCTCCACCCCAATCTGCAGAATATACATTCTTCTCAGCACCACATCACACCTACTCTAAAATTGACCACATAATTGGAAGTAAATCACTCCTCAGTAAATGCAAAAGAATGGAAATCATAACAAACAGTCTCTCAGACCACAATGTAATCAAATTAGAACTTAGGATTAAGAAACTAACTCAGAACTGCATAACTTCATGGAAATTGAACAACTGGCTCTTAAATGTCGACTGGATAAACAATGAAATGAAGGCAGAAATAAAGATCTTCTTCAAAACCAACAAGAATGAAGACACAATGTACCACAATCTCTGGGACACATATTTAAAGTGGAATCTCTGGGACACATTTAAAGTGGAATCTCTGGGACACATTGAGATTTAAATTTAAATCTAAATTTAAATTAAAGAGGAAAATTTATAGCAATAAATGCCCACACAAGAAGCAAGGAAAGATCTAAAATCGATACCCTATTATCAAAATTGAAAGAGCTAGAGGAGCAGGATCAAAAAAACTCAAAGCTAGCAGAAGACAAGAAATAACTAAGATCAGAGCAGAACTGAAGGAGATAAAGACACAAAAAAAGACTTCAAAAAAATCAACAAATCCTGGAGCTGGTTTTTTGAAAAGATCAACAAACTAGACAGACCACTAGCCAGATTAATAAAAATGAAAAGAGAGAATAATAGAATAGATGCAATAAAAAAGATAAAGGGGATATCACCACAGATTCCACAGAAATACAAACCACCATCAGAGATTATTACAAACAACTCTATGCACATAAACCAGTAAACCTGGAAGATATGGATAAATTCCTGGACACTTGCACCCTCCCAAGCCTAAACCAGGAAGAAGTCGAAACCCTGAATAGACCAATAACAAGGGCTGAAGTTGAGGCAGCAATTAATAGCCTACCAACCAAAAAAAGCCTGGGTCCAGATGACTTCACAGCTGGATTCTACCAGACATACAAAGAGAAGTTGGTACCACTCCTTCTGAAACTATTCCAAACAATCCAAAAAGAGGGAATCCTTCCCAAATCATTTTATGAGACCCAACATCATCCTGATACCAAAACCTGGCAGAAACTCAACATGAAAAGAAAACTTCAGGCCAATATCCGTGATGAACATAGATGCAAAAATCTTCAATACAATACTGGCAAACCAATTGCAACAGCATATCAAAAAGCGTATCCATCACGATCAAGTAGGCTTCATCCCGGGGATGCAAGGCTCGTTCAACATACACAAGTCTATAAACATAATCCACCACATAAACAGAAAATTAGCCAGACATGGTGCCACATGCCTATAGTCACCGCTACTAGGAGGCTGAGGTGGGAGGATCATTTGAGCCAGGGAAGTCAAGGCTCTGAGGCTACAGTGATCTCTTATGTTGCCATTGGATTCAGCCTGGGCAACTGAGGGAGACCCTCTTTCAAAAACAAGAAAAAAACAGAATCACAAAGCAAGTGGCCATGCTGGAATTGAAACCCAAGCAACCTAAACTCATGCTCTTAACCAACACACCCTATCTCTCCAAAAGATAAATGCAGCACCTTAGATGCCAGGGCACCTCAGATGCCAAGAAAGCAATATTCCTTCTTGGTGTGGGACCTGTGGGTACCCAGCCAACAACACAAGCTGTGTTCTATAGTAATTCTTTGTGAGTGTGTCTTTCTTAAGGAGAGCCACTGCTGTTACCACTCCCTTCAACTGCTGTGTAATATAAATGAATAAGAACGGTATCATAAAGTATATGAGTCTTAGCTGGAAAGTCTAGAGGAAATCTTCCTTGAAATATCCCCTCCTGCCCCTCACACCCATTGTGAAGTGAACTTCCCTATGCTTATCCCCTGATCTATCTTGGTCAGCTTTGTTCCTTGTAACCCCAGCTACAGTCTTGATGAACCCCAAGGACGACCATTCCATTGGTTAGGCAGTGATGTATTACAATGGTTCAGTAAGATTCTGCAACCCACTGGAACTAGAAAACGCTAAGAGATCTGCCTCTTAGCAGTGTTAACAGGAGCAACTACATAAGCAGAAGAGGCTACTGAGTAGAGAGAGGAAAATGCAGGAAATAGCCAAGTGTGGCAGTGTTGGTCTAGGCTGGTGTTGCTTTTGTTCCTGAGCAGTTTCCAGAAGAAATGCATGTGTATTCTTACAATAACCCCTACTTTTTCCAAGGTAACGTGGAACCTGACCAAGACAAGGTAAAGCAAGTTCCCAGGTCACCCTTATGTTTTCTTTTGTACTTTTTTTTTTTTTTTTTTGAGACAGAGTCTTGCTCTGTTGCCCAGGCTGGAGTGTGGTCGGCTCACTGCAAATTCTGCCTCATGGGTTCAAGCAATTCTCATGCCTCAGCCTCTTAAGTAGGTGGCATTACAGTTATGGGTCACCACGCCCAGCTAATTTTTATATTTTTAGTAGAAATGGAGGTTCGCCATGTTGGCCAGGATGGTCTCAAACTTCTGGCCTCAAGTGATCCACCCACCCTGACCTCCCAAAGTGCTGGGATTATGGGTGTGAGCCACCACGCCTGGCCAACACTGATATTTTCAAAGCGTACCGCTGTCTGTTCCATGGTTGCTCACCAGTCTACACCTGCCTCTGCTCTCCCTGTGGCCGTCTTCTCTGTGAGTGCTGGAAAGCCAGTCCCCAGGCTGAAGTGAAGGCCAATTCTCCTTACATCGACAGGATTCCAGTTGATGCCTCTCCCTTGTCTGATCTGGGATACCATATTCTAACCAGGAAAAGCATCTCACCAAGACCCTCTTTTTTTCTACCCAGATATCTTCCGCTTAGTTTCTACCCAGATATCTTCCTCCACGACTGCTAACCCAGTCTGGAACTAAGAATCCTAAATATAATCCTAGCAAGCCAAAGCCACCTCCTAATATTCAATTCAATCCAATAAGCTCAAAATAAGCATCAATTATGTGCTAAGAGCTGGGAACAACTGTGCTCAAGACAGTTAAGTTTTGAAGGAGCCTCAGCCTAGCCAAAGTCCACAGACTTGTAGTCTTACTTTGGTCTTGGTGTCACAGTTTTGTTGTGTACACAGAGTTCCCGAAGAGCATAGAAAAGTAATGGTTTCCCTTTCCTGTGAGCTTAAGAACCTGAAATTGGTAATTTGCTGACCTACCAAACTCATGGAACATAATGCAGGGAAAGCTGATTGAAACAAAAGCATGTCTTCTTGTCTTATGGACTGAATACTTCCATTAAAGTTTGAATGTCCTCTTTGTTCCTTTGAATGATGGCATCTGGCCACATCATTGACTTTTTTGATAGCCTGTCCTCACCCTTAGCAATCTGATCCACATCTATACTGAGTGACTCAAATTTCATGGCTGCTTTGATCGGAGTTGGGAATGAACAAACATGTAGAGTATTAAATCTGAAAGGACATTGCCTAAACTGTATTCTACCCCAGATAAATGTAAGAGAAAAACTGAATAAAACAATGATTTTTATGTGTTTTATACACAGTATATGCAATCTTTTAGTTTTCTAGTCTTATTTTAAAAAATTAACAGGCCAGGAGCGTTGGCTCACATCTGTAATCCCAGTACTTTGGGAGGCCGAGGCAGGTGAATCACGTAACGTCAGGAGTTCGAGACTAGCCTGGCCAACATGGTGAAACCCCACTTCTACTACAAATATAAGAATTAGCCAGGTGCAGTGGCATGCACTTGTAATCTCAGTTACTCAGGAGGCTGAGGCAGGAGAATTGCTTGAATTCGGGAGGCTGAGGTTGCAGTGAGCCGAGATCACGCCACTGCATTCCAGCCAAGGCGACAGAATGAAACTCCATCTCAAAAAAAAAAAAAAATTAACATACAACAAAATTGACCTTATCTTATGTTTATTTCTATAATGTTGTGGGGTTGGGGGTGGGTTGTGCAGAATGGGATCTTGCTGTCTTAGCTGGGCTAGCATGCACAATCATAGCTCACTCCAGCCATGACCTCTTATGCTCAATCAATCTTCCTTCCTCAATCTGTGCACCACCACACCAGCTAATTTTTTTATTGCCAGTAGACATGTGGTCTTGCTATGTGGCCCAGGCTTGTCTTGAACCCCCTGGCCTGAAGCAATCCTCCCACATCAGCCTCCCAAGGTGCTGGGATTACAGGCATGAGCCACCACACCCAGCCCAGTTCTGTAAATTTTGACATGTGTATAAATTCATGTAACTTCCATCACAATCAAGATGCAGAACAGTTCAGTCACCACAGAAAACTCCTCATGTTACCCCTTTGCCATCCTATTCCTCTCCTACCCCTAATTCCTAGCAGATCACGAATCATTGATCTGTTGTCTATCACTATGGTTTTGTCTTTTAGAAAATTTTGTATGAATGGAATCATGTAGTATGTAACCTTTTGAGACTGGCTTCTTTCATTCAATGATATGGTTTGACTGTGTCCCTGCCCAAATCTCACCTTGACTTGTAATAATCCCACATGCCAAGGTCAGGGCCAGGTGGAGGTAATTGAACCATGGGGGTGGTTTCCTCCATACTGTTCTTGTGGTAGTGAATAAGTCTCATGAGATCTGATGGTTTTATAAGTGGGCATTCCCCTGCACAAGTTCTCTTGCCTGCCACTGTGTAAGACATGACTTTGCTCCTCATTCGCCTTCCACCATGACTGTGAAGCCTTCCCAGCCATGTGGAGCTGTGAGTCAATTAAACCTCCTTCATTTAATAAATTACCCAGGCTCAGGTATGTCTTTATTAGTAGCATGAGAACAAATTAATACACTCAGCTTAATGCCTTTGAGATTGACCCAAGTTGTTTCATGATTCAGTAGTTGGTTTCTTTATATTTCTTCATTTAGATGTACCACAATTTATTTACCAGTTGAATAAATTTGGGTTGTTTTGTTTGTGGTAATTCTTAATAGAGCTACTATATAAACATTTGTCTTTAGCAATTTTTTTTGGTAAACTTATTTATTTCTCTACACTAAATACCTAAGGCGTGAGATTGCTGGATATGGTGGTGGATATATGTTGAACTTTGTTTGAAAGTTGCCAAACTTTTTTCCAGAGTGCCTGTGTCATTTCACATTCTCACCAGAAAAGTTTGAGAGTTCCAGTTGCTCAGCATTCTTGCTACCACTTGGTATTTCAGTTTTTTTTTTTTTTTCACCTTGGTAATAAGTGTGTAATTATGGCTTTAGTTTGCATTTTACTAATGGCTAGTGATGTTGGACATTTTTTCATGGCTTTATTTTACCATCTATACATCCTCTTTGGTAAAGTATCTATTCAAGGCTTTATCCATTTAAAAACTGGATTGTTTTCTTGTTGAGATTTAAGAATTCTTTATATATTCTGGATAAAAGTCCTTTATTGGAAATGTGATTTACATATATTTTATTCCATCTGTAGCTTTTATTTTCATACTCTTAACAATGTCTTTTGCAGTGCAAAAGTTTTTAATTCTGGTGAAATCCAATGGTCAATTTCTTCCTTTATGGATTGTGCTTTTGTTGTCTTGACTAAAAACTCTTTCCCTAACCAAAAGTCATGAAGATTTTTATACTGTTTTCTTCTGAAAGTTTTACAGGTGTACATGTTATATTTATATCTGCAATCCACTTGAATTTTTTTTTTTTATTTAGGCTGTTAATATGGTGAGTTGCATTGACTGATATATTAGATCATGCATTGACAATATAAATTCCATTTGGTGTGGTATATTATTCTTTTTGTACATTGTTGGATTTGATTATATTGAGGATTTTTCATCTGTTGTCATGAGCAACATTGGTCTGTAGTTTTCTTACACTGTCTTTAGTTGTTATATCAGGTATTGCTGGCCTTTTAAATAAATTAGATAGTATTTCTTCCTCTTCTCTTTTTTGAAGAGGTTTTGTAGAATTGGTGTTATTTCTTCTTTATATGTTTGGGAGAATTCACCAGTGAAACCATCTACATCTGGAAATCTCCTATTTCTGAAGGTTATTAACTGGGAATGAATTCCTTTAATAGTTATAGGGCTTTGTAGGTTATCTATTTCATCTTGGGTAAGTGGTAGTAGTTTTAGGGTTTTTTATGAATTGGTCTAGTTTTTCTAAGTTGCCAAATTTATATGTGTACAGTTGTTCATAGCATTCTCTTATCCTTTTCATGTCTGTGGAGTCTAGTGATATCCCCTTTCATACCTGATAGTGGTAATTTTTGTCTTTTTTTTCAATCTGTATAATGGTATGTATTTACTTTTTTGGCATATATTTACATGGTTTTTTTTTGTATGTATTTTTACTGTATGTATTTACTTTTTTTCCTAACTCTGTTATTCTGGGTTTTTTGTTGTTGTTGTTGTTTTTAAGACAGAGTTTCACTTTCATTGTCCAGGCTGCAGTGGTGCCATCTTGGCTCACTGCAACCTCTGCCTTCTGGGTTCAAGTGGTGCTCCTGCCTCAGCTTCACGACTAGCTGGGATTATAGGCATGCACCACCATGCTCAGCTAATTCTGTATTTTTAGTTGAGACGAGGTTTCTCCATGTTGGTCAGGCTGGTCTCAAACTCTCGACCTCAGATGATCCACCTGCCTCAGCCTCCCAAAGTGCTGGGATTACAGGCATGAGCCACTGCACCCAGCCCATTCTGGTTCTTTAAAATATGTGTATGTATTCTGATTCTTTAAATGTACATATTTTAAAGAACCAGCTATTGGTTTCATTGACTTTTTATTGTTATTCTATTTTTGGTTTCATGAATTGTGCTCTTAACATTTATTGTTTTTTTCCTTCTGATTAGTTTGGGTTTATTTTAATCTTCTTTTCTCTAATTTATTGAATTGAAAATTTAGGTGTTTGATTTGAAACTTTTCTTTTCTTCTAATATAAATATTTAAGTGCTGTAAATTTCCTCTAAGCACTGCTTTAGTTGAGTCTTACAATTTCAATGCATATATTTAACTTTTCAAAATTTACTTAGAATCCATATTTTACTACATGGACTACAGAAACCTTACCACCATGCAGATTTATTTTCCCTCCCTGCTTTGTGTTATAGTTGTCTTATTTATTATGCTTATATACATTGAAAACTCTACCAGACAATGTTATAAATTTTGCTTTCAACCATCAAGCATATGTTAAGATATTCATAGAAGAAGAATAACCTGTTTTCCAAGATATTTGCTGTGTCTGTTGCTCTTCCTTCATTACTGTATCACAGGTTTCCTTCTAAGATCATTTTACTGAAGAACTCCTTTAGCAGTTCTTTTAAGACAGGACTGCTGTCAGTGAATTCTCCTAGTTTTTCTTTATATGAGAGTGGTTTTTTTTTGTTTTGTTTTTTTTTTTTTTTTTTTGGTCTGAGATGGAGTCTTGCTCTGTTGCCCAGAGCTGGAGTGCAATGGCATGATCTTGGCTCACTATTACCTCTGCCTCCTGGGTTCAAGCAATTCTACTGCCTCAGCCTCCCAAGTAGCTAGGATTACAGGTACATGCCACCACACCTGGTTGATTTTTATATTTTTAGTAGAGACAGGGTTTCACCATGTTGGCCAGGCTGGTCTCGAACTCCTGACCTCATGATTTGCCCGCCTCAGCCTCCCAAAGTGCTGGGATTACAGGTGTGAGCCACTGTGCCCAGACTCCCTCTGTTGTTCAAAGTCAATGATTTCTATTGATCTATCTCCAAGTACACTTTTTTCTTTGTGTTATTTTTTTTCTGCTATTGAGTCTATCCAGTGAGTTTCTTTAAGTTATATTTTTTAGTTCTAATATTTCAAGCAGTTCTTTAAATCTTCTATTTCTTTGCTGAGGCATTCTGTTATTCCACTTATATAAGAGTTTATTTCCTTACTTGGTGGAGCATTTTTACAATAGTTCCACTAGCAAGTCTTTGTCAGCTAGTTCCTAAGTGAGTCATGATCTTCCTGGTTCTTTGCCTGCGACACACTTGTGGATTGTATTATAGATGTTTTGAATGATATGTTATAAGATTTGGGGTCTTGTTTAATTCCTACAAAGAATGTTTATATTTTTGTTATAGCAGGTAATTGACACAACGGGTTCAGCTCATAAGTTCTGACCAGTCATTTGTGGGCTATGATTCCAATGTCAGTCTGGTTTTTAAAGCCTTTGTAGCCCTATTCAGATCTGTCTTATGTATGTGCCTCCCCAGTCTCAAGCCAAAGATGTGGGCAGTGGACAATCTTTTGGTTCAGTTATTTATGCCTATGTTGTGCCTCTGCAAATCAAGGATGAGCCCAAGAGCTCATAAACAATTTTAAGGGCTATAATCCTGATGTCTTTTCTCTCTGTGATCTCCTTTGTACCTCCTGGTATCCTGGGGCTCTCACCTTGTTCTCTGGTCAGAAATCTGAGCTTCTGGTAGCCTTACTCTATTGTGCACTTTCTGCAACTGTCCCCACATCTCAGATCAAGTGATAAGGGAACATGGAGATAGAAAAAAAATCACAGCAGTTTGCCTCACTCTCTCTGGGCCACAGCTCCTCCAACTGGCGAGGAATGTTTCTCTTTCTCAGTTTTGACTCCTGTGTGCTCCTGTTATTGCTACCACTGCAGTAATTAATGGGGGCTAACATAAATAAAAGACTGGAGAAAAGGGAAAAAATGAAAAATAATTGTTTTTTAAAAAATAATAGTAATAATTGTTTTTATCTCCTAGTTCTAGGCATTGCTTTCCCACTCTATGAGCCTTAATTGGAGGACCCCTCCTGAGCTCTCTGTGTCTTAGTATCTATGTTGGGTTTCAGGCAGTCTTGTGTTCATTTCAAAGAAAACTTGATGGGATAAAACGACACACTCACTGTTTTGGTCTTCATCTCCAATCTGCCTGCTATTATTTACTTTTCAGAGTCCTCATATGCCCCACTTATTCTGCCCAGGTTTTTTAGCTGTATTCAGTGACAAGAGTACACTTACTTCATTGTACCTGGAATCAGAACTCCTCCAATATTTTTTGAAAACTCCTCTAAGAGGCAAGAAAATAATGAAGTTTCTTATTCTAAATTTCCTGCCTAACTGCATGTTTAGACCTATTAATGCTAGGAAAAGGAAAAATGTAAATGTGGGTGGATGAGGTGGGACTATCATGTAGTCATGTGAAACATTTTAAAGCCAAAAAAAGGAAAGAACGTCTTTTAAGCTTTACTTTTACAGGCTTCTGTTTTATCCAGTACCATCTGTGGGAAAGGAAATAAGAACTGAAAGGCAAAAATCAAAATAAGTCTTGGAATCAGTAAAGGACTAAAGAAAGTTTTATTGGGCAAGTTAGTATGGATTCAGGAAAGAAGGAAATACACTATACTTACTGAGGTTTTTTTGTACCATCTCCAAGCCAGAGCTTGCCAGGAATTTCCCTTTTTCCATTCACCCTGCTCATAAGCCCACCACAAAGAGCAAGACTTGGGTTTGCCTAAGCCTATGCTTAAGACAGAAATAAAACTCTTTTACCTCCTAACAGAGGACTGAGCCTGCGAGACTCTGAAAGCTCTTCTTATTGCTTCCCTTCTTTTTTATCCCCCCTTTTATAGCTTATGTAATCCAATTTCCTTACCTTTTGGTCACACAAATACCTAGTTTTGGTTCTTGTATTTCCATGTAGTCCATGGAGTTAGGTCACAATAGAGATCAACCGGTACATAGTGTGCCAGTGTGTTAACTGGTTTCATTCTGAATCTTAATTCTGGTGTGTGTGTGTGTGTGTGTGTGTGTGTGTGTACTTTGGGAAATTTTAAAAGTCAGAGTTGAATCAAGGATATAAGATCCTGAATTAGGAGTCTCCTGATAATCTAGTTTTTCTCTACAGCCTTTCCTACAAGTGTCTTTAAAATACGTTCCTGTCCTGTTATGGGTGTAGTTAGAAACAACATTTCCTCCAATCTTCTAGGGCTAGGGGTGAGGAAAGGATTGCTGGGTACAATTTATAAGACAAAAATACAAGTTATTCATCCCAGATGAGAAACTAAATTTACTTTGAAGCTTACATTGTTTGCCCAGAGATGACTCTCATGGAAAACACCATGGAACCTCTGCTAAAATAAGGGTTGTTATTCATCCAAAGCACTGTCTCTCCTCTCAGGAGCCTGGCAGAAAATAGAATTTGGGGAAGTAAACTGCTATCAGCCTAACAGGCCTAACCTAGAGCAACCAGATTGCAGGCTTCTGTGGGTTGGGAATCACGTGTTCTTCACTTTTACTTATGCTGAACAATAATCTTTCCACATGGTGAGAAATCCGTATGATTATTTAACTAAGTGATATCTGGACCAGACCTGAGAAAGTGGATTCATTCATAAACCAACATTTATCAAGTTGTCTGCTATTGGCAAGGCTGTGTTCTAGATCTATACATTGGGGATGGAAGAAGAACAAAAGAAATCCCTATCTCAGGGAGACTGCCTTTTAGTGAGAGAATCAGAGGATAACCAACCAACCAAATAAATAGAATAGAATGGCAAGTGGTAGTAAGTGGTATAGAGAAAGATAAGTGGAAGAGACTAGTGTAGGCTGAGGCCAAACAGTGATCACTAGTGATCAACAGTGGTTGTAGGCTTCTCTGAAGAAGTGAATTTAAACTGAGGCTGCAGTAAAGAGAGACAATGAGCTATTCAAAGGGGAGATGATCCAGACTAAGAGAATGTCAAGTCCAAAGGCTCTGAGGCAGAAGGATAGATGTTCAAGGACAAAAACAAACAAACAAAAGAAAAAACAAAAATAAAACAGTAACAACAACCACAACAACAAAAACAGAATTGATTAGGAAGGAAAAACAGATGATTTGCATGGAGTAGCCTGCTGACTTCCAGTTCAGTTCCAGGTAGGTTACCTTGATATATCTGGTCCTCAATATTCCCGGAGGGCCCAAGAGGAAGGATCCTAAATGTATTTCAAATATCAGGCCTCACTAATAAGGGCTCAAGTCTCAAGAGATTTTGGCTTATTCCCAGAGTCCTGAAATAATTCATTCAACAATTTGTAATAATTAGGAAGCTCTTACCCTGTGCCAGGTACTGTGCAATTAATCATGATCATGGCTTGGCATGGAAACTGGAAAAATATCCTTGGACTTATTTTCCTGGTAGGTAATTATTACAGCGGCAAGTTGTGTTAAGTCAACTAGTCCTGTTGCGGACTTGAAATACTCTGGGATGGAACTGGCTGTTCCTTCTTTCTATATTATTGGGTGCTTCTCTTGGAGTGCTCCAGGACTTAGTTCTCATCTCTATTTTATACTCTCTTCTGTGTTATCTAATCTTATAAATATAATCTCTATGTCTATTAATGTGAAATTTACATTTGTATTCACACATTTATTCTAAACTCTAAATTCTTCTACTTAACTCCCTACTTGTCCTCTCTATTAGACTGTCTGATACACATTTCAAACCTAATGTGCTCAACACTGAATTTCTAATCTTCCTCCCCAATCCTCCTCTGCCCACAGTCTTCCTGATCTGCAGCTGAGTCGATGACAGCTTCACCTTGTTCAGGAATAAACTTCAAAATCATGTGTGACTTTTCTGTTTCCTCGTCTCATATCCAGTCCTTCAACAAATTTTGTTGGCTCAGTGTTCAAAATAATCTCAAACTCTGACCATTATTTACATGTCCACTGCTATCAGTCTAGTCCAAGCTACCATCATGTCTCACCTGGATTATTTCCCCTCTGCAGCCTCTTTTCAAAACAGCTGCAAGATACTTTCAAAATTTGTCAACTCATGCCACTCTCTGGCCCGATTCCTGCAATGGTGCCCCATTTCATTGAAAGTGAAAATGGAAATCTTGCAGGACACTAGAATTCTCCTTCCGCCCATTGATTCCCTAGCCTCACATCAACTCCTTTTCTCTTTTCTCACTTTGTCTTAATCACACTGGCCTTTTTGCCTTGAACTTGTCAGGTTCTCTCCTGCCTCACTATTCCCTCTGCCTGGATTCTCTTCACCAGCTACACATGTGGCCAATATCTTCTCCTTTATACCTTTGCATAAATACCACCTTCTTAGTGATGCCGATCTGAACATCCTATTTAAAACTGCAAACTTTCCCACAATGCTCCCCCACCCTGCTCTTTTTCTTGAGCATCCCTGATCACGTCTAACATATATAATTTACTCATTGTTTATTGTTAATTGGCTGGCTGTTTTCCCTCACTAGGCATCAGTTGTACAAGGACATGGAGTGCTTTGCTTACTCATGGAACGTCAAGCATATAGACTAGTGTCTGACACATAGTAAGTGTTCAGTGTTTTGTTTTGTGAATGAATTGATTATTCTGTGAAATGTTGTCCTCCCCACTAGACTATCAGCTATATCTAATGCAATTCGTTGCATTCTTAGATCTTCAATAATTCTAGGTCTTTAATAAGTGTTTTCGATGGGCTGTTTAGCCAGAAGAATGCACTAATTATGCAGCATTTCATAAAATTTTCTCATCTAGTTTCTAGTTCATGGAAATTTTTGCCAAAAGGTCATCATTATATGGAGCACATTTCATTTTTTTTATTGAAGAAGAATACATGTATAGAAAACTACAAATGTCATAAGTGCACAGCTTGTTGTAATTTCACAAAAAGAATTCACTCAGGTAACCAGTACTCAGAGGAGGAAACACAATGAACAGCCCCTAGATGCCCTCTGTGCTTCCCTTCCTGACTTCTGATATTACAAATGAGTTTAACAGTTGGTTTTTAAAACACTGTACTCAGATTTCAATAGTTTCAGTAATGCTTATATAAAAAATTGTAAAAAAGTTATCTGATTTCCTCCATCACTGACAAAGACAACGTAAAAATGAAACTTGTTTTTAAAAAGCACAAACAGAAGGAATTTATCAGAAGCTCACACTTCAAGACAGACTTTCTGGCAAAAATCAAGTATAGATGTTGGATATATCTACTTCTAGCTCATGTACCTTTAGGAAGGACTGTGAAATACATTACTTATCAGAAATGTATGTCAAGGGCTAAGCTATTTCTTTGTTGCTTTATTGGCTTGTAATATTGATGCTGTTATATGTATAAGGATTTTCTTATACAAAGTGAGAAGAAGCTTGATGAAGAACCATTTCACTTAAACTTAAGGGTAAAGAACTGCACAGACGTGGGTAAGCTGTTATTCTTCATCCCCTCACACTCTGAGATCTATTCTCAGCGCTTCTCTTCTCTACATAAGCAGATGAGTCAGACTTCTTACTGCTTCCCGCCTTTCCCTCAAACCATAGCTCTGTTCTCCCTGGGTATTCCCTATAACCATTTGATGAGAAAAGAGGGGGACAGTGGCCTGGTGTGGTTTAAGAATTATCTGTCTGGGGTGGCTCTGCAAGCTATAGGGAAATCTTCCAGTGGACAGAACTTCGGGAAGTACATCTGGTTGGCCACTGACATGAAAGAAGGGATAAGCTGAGGTTTCCTGAAATACACAAATGCATAGGAAGGGGCAAATGGGTTGGTCAAATTATCAGGGACCTGGAAGGTTGGTGCCAAGACCACCTAAGGGGAAGTTATATAATAGACCTCTAAAAATGGCTAGTCTTTGAGACTATTTGAGTAGCATATACAAGTTCCCCCAAAGGACATCCACTGCACAGAAGGCTAAATGAAGAGGTGGTCAAGATGACCTATCCCTTGGTTGCAGAGAGCCTCCTTCCCTGGCTGCTAGGTCTAAATATTTGTGTCCCTTCAAAACTTGTATGTGAATACCTAATCACCAGTTAGTGAATGATATTAGGAAGTGAAGCCATTGGGAGTTAGGTCCCCAGGGCAGTGCCCTTATGAATGGGATTAGTGCCCTAATAAAAGAAATCCTAGAGAGCTGCATAGCCCTTTCCACCATATGAAGACACAGATGGCAGCCCTCTATGAACCAGGAAACAGGCTCTTACCAGACACAGAATCTGCTAGCACCTTGATCTTGAACTTCCCAGCCTCCAGAATTGTGAGAAATACATTTCTGCTGTTTATAAACAACCCAGTTTATGGTGTTTTATTAAAGCAGTTGAGCATACTAATGTACAAAGTGTCCGTGGGAATAGGAACAGAGGCAATGAAACAAACATAGACTTCCTCCCATCACAGCTGATTTGCCACTGTCACTGCTGAGTGCCCAGATTTCTAAAACAGAAGGCAACCCTAATCCTTATTTGGCACCATTTCCTGGGAGTATCAGCCATCTAGGTTGATAAATATTGGACCACTTCATTATGGAAAGGACAGGAATTTGTCTTCATGGGAATAATTACATATACTGGAGAGTCACTTCCCTTTTCTATGCATGATGCTTCTGCCAGCACTACCATATGTGGTTGATAGACTGCCTTATTCACCCCCGTGGTGTCACTCACAGCATTGTCACTGATCAAGGAACTCATTTACAGAGAAACAGCTGTGTTATTAGGCTCACATAATGGAATTTATTGTTCTTACCTAGAAGCAGCTAGATTGATGGAATGATGAAATGTCCTGTTGAAGGCTCACTTATGGAGCCTGCTGGAAGACAACATCTTGTGAAGTTGGGGTGCTGTCCTTTAAGTGGTCAGATCAGTGGTTGATACAGGGTGTTGAATATATGGCTCTAGGAACTCAGGATGGGTAATAACCCACTTCAATAATACTGTCTTCTTGTCCCTAAAACATTGCAACTAATGGCCATGAGGTTCTTGTGCCAAATGGGGAGATATATTTCTACTAGGAAACACTGAGAATCCCCCTTCAACATTTCAGGCTGTTCATGACACTGATCAAAGGCAGAGGATTTGGTGTTTGTATGGACCAGTATGATTAATTCTGATTATCAAGGAGAAATTGGGATTGTTGCTATCACATGGGAACAACACTGTATCTGGAGCCCATGGGATTCATTGCACTTCCATGTACCATAGTAATGGTTAATAAGAAATGGCAGCAACTCAACAAAAATGGAACCACCCAGATCCTGTGGCAAGGAAAGTTTGGCTCACCCCATCGGGTAAGACACCTTAACTGTCAAGGTGCTAAGTGAGGGTGCTGGAAGGAGGAAGTCAGAATTATTATATTAGAATTGCTTAGGGCCGGGCGCAGTGGCTCACGCCTATAATCCCAGCACTTTGGGAGGCTGAAGCAGGCAGATCACAAGGTTAGGAGATGGAGACCAGCCTGGCCAACATGGTGAAACCCCGTCTCTACTAAAAATACAAAAAATTAGCCAGGCATAGTGGCAGGTGCCTGCAATCCCAGCTACTCAGAAGGCTGAGGCAGGAGAATCGCTTGAACCCAGGAGGCGGAAGTTGCAGTGAGCCAAGATCGCACCACTACATGCCAGCCTGGGTGACAGAGTGAGACTCCATCTCAAAAAAAAAAAAAGAAAAAAAAAAGAACTGCTTAGATGTGGGGCTGTAGGGCTGTAGTATGATAGTTATTTCTTTTTTTTTACCTGTCTTTGCTGCCTTGCATCCTGGTGGTGATTAAAGTTATGGTTTAGGTTCCAGGAAGTCATATGACTGAACTCCATCACCACTCTGTGATACAGTAGCTATGAGACTATGTTTTCCCTGTGTGGAGAACCTGAGTTTCTCTGGCTAAGTAAAGGACTAGAATGGAAGCTGAGTGACAATAGGCTGGCCTGGGCTGGTTATTCTTAGACCTGTTCTCTGCCCTTTCCTGTCATGCTCTGTGGCCTAGGAGGCTGACCTCTACTAGACCTGTTGTTTCATTTGCTTTTCCTTGCCCTCTGGCAAGAAACCACTGGCAAGAGGCCAAAGGGCAGGAGGAGAGCCAGGCCAAGGATTTTCATGCCCTCCTCCTCTTTCCTCCCTGCCTCACCCACAGTTGACACAGAGGCTCCAGCTCCCAGCCCAAGTGACCTCTCCTGCAGTTTCCACTCTTGCCAGGCTGGTAACAGCATTCCCCCCCCTTGTCCCTGCAGACCTCCTGTGGTAAGAGCTAATCCCTGACTGTCTCCCCAGCTCTTGTTGGTTCCATTAACCCTGCCCACGCCTCTGTAAATAATCTCTGCATGAAATTCTCTTCAGCTAAACCCTTTGATGGTGCCATCTGTTTCCTACTAAGCCTTCAATGGATACAGCAGGAAGAATAGCTGAGAAAGGAAAGAGGTATAGAGGTCAGCTATTGTGAAGTGGAGGGAAATTTGAGGGTATATGGCTGGCATATACAGGCCAGAATAAGACTCATTTTCACAGGCTGAAATTGGCCAATACAAAAAGAGTAATCTCTACTAGTCAGAGCTCATAGTTTGTCTTTTTCTTTCTTTTTTCTTTTTTTTTAAAGGTATTATCAGATAGAGAAAGCCTGCAAAGCTGATTGGGACGCGCCCAAGATTGAGAGGTTTTCTGGTTTGCAGGAATTTCAGTGCTAAAACTGGAACAATCCTAGGCAAACTGGGATAGTTGGTCACCTTAATCTGTGATTATAATCAGGACCTCTGAGTCTTGCCCAGCTGCTCCTGCTGTAGGGACATTCTAGGCAAAAGGACACTGTTTTAGAACCACCACTCCACCTCTCCACCCTCAGTCAGTGGCAGACATCACTTATATCACAAGGCATCTTTTCTCATTAATTCTTCATGCAGTCTGAGATCTCTTTTAACACATGGTTCAGGCAGCTGGTATCAATTGATCAGAGCTGGAATGCCCCTAGACAAGAACCTTGCTAACACTCCTGAATTAGAGCTTTGGCCCCAAACTCAAAAGCTGAACTAGACCAAGAAAAGCCCCTGGAGCTCCTTTTGCCATTGTTTCCTTAAGTCTTGCTGAAGTAAGTCGCAGGGTGGGTGACCTTGTTAGCTCCTTTGCATTTGGCCAAGAATTAGATCCTACTCATCTCCATCTTTACATCTACTGTAAGCTTCTAGGGCTGACATTGTGTTGTAAGAGCAGCAGCTCACACCTCTCACATTAACAATCTGCCCGGCATTATATTCCAAGTGCTGTGTATTTTTTAATGATCTATATGTTAAAGATGAGGAAACAGACAGTTAAATGATTTCAGTGACTTTTCTTGGGTCACACAGGTAACAGACCCAGGACTCAAATACACTTACTCAGGCTCTTAGTACGGCACTTAGTGCCTGTCTCCTAGTTCCCTCAGATATCCTGCACCTGGCTCAGAGCTTGGCAGGTAGTGAGTGCCCGTTTATTAAATATGTGCTTCAAATTGTTAAATGAACACAAATCTTACTATGAAATCTCTCCCTTTTCGTGTCTCCTTTCCCATGGACCCTGCTCTGGTTTTGTTAGGCCTTCTAAGCAAAGGCAACCTTTGACCCAGCTAATTAAACCAGCAGCATGGGAGTGAAACAGAGCAAAGAGTGGTCCATTGTAAATGGGCTGAAATCCAGGTTCTATCAGTCTCTTAATCTAGGTGAGGATTTCAATGGTGCTTACCTCCAAAGAGTTGTGCTAAATGAGTCAAGAACTTGGCACACGGTAAATAGTTTTAGCTTTGATTATTTTAATTGTTATTCTTGAAAATCAATCAAATGCAGTAAATCGAAATGCAAAGGGTAGATTTCCAATTCCAGGATCATCCCTTTGCTCCTCCAGGCTTCTTCCTTTAGCAGAGGGCTCTTTCCTTGAAGTCTGTTTCCCCTGACCTTCTTTTGATACATCGCCTTGGGGATGAGTGGAGAAAAATCCTTGAGCTCCCCCTAGAGGATGGCGGTGCTCCTAACTTCAGAACCTTACATGACTTCCCAGGACCCAGTAGAGAATGTTTTCTGACATTTTTTGTTTGTTCTTCCAAATGTTTGTTCCTCCTTCTGTGCTGGGTGTTTTCTGTTTGGCCCTCTGGAGATACATTTTACCTCCTTTTCCTCTGTTTTGGGCTCCAGGGTACCGACTTGTATAGATAGACTCCCTTTGTCTCCAACTTCCAGTTTGATTTTAACCAATGGATCTCATCTATATTGAAGAAGAGGAGAGAGGCTGGGGTATTGGTATTACTTCCCCAGGCCCCTCCAAGCCAGGCTGCTAAGAGTATGCACGATCCCTTTACCAAAGACCATGGCTCCTATCGTGTAGATGTGCAGACTCTAAGATCTCCGGTTCCTTGGTGTTGGCTCCCCTGGTTCCCTCTTCAGACCTAGGGACAGAAATGACTTCCTGCTGTTGCTAGCCTCTACTAAAAATACAAAATTTTATTTTGTATTTTTGTCTCTACTAAAATTCTAGTGTGCTATCTTGACCAGCTTGATCTGCCAGTTTGCTTTCTCTTAATCCTATCTACACCTTGGTAAATAGTCCGTTTATTAGCTTTCCTCAACTACCTTGTTTGAGAGTGTCATCTGTTTCCTGCCAGCTACTACATGCTGTGTCTAAATTTCTTAACAGTCTCATCTTTCCTCCACCTCCCCAGTACCCCGTGCTCCAATAAACATTACTTACAGTTTCTGTAATATAATACTGCTGCTTTGCGGCCCATGATTCTCCCATTAATTCTTATATCCACAACGTCTTTACATTCTCCCTGTCTCCTTCACAACCTGCCCTCCACCCTGTCCCCCATACAATCTCAATCCCCTTTCCTCATTAAATGCTTCAATTCAAAGGCCATGTCTTCTATTCCGTCCTTCCTAATCTTTCACATACATTTTTTTTTCCCATCTCACTGACATCCCTGCCATTTCTGTGCTATTGAGTAGCAGTCTTACATTTGGGTTGGATTCACATTTTCTCCGTTGTCTTTGCAGGGTCTGGGATAGTTTAACTATGTTCCATTGACTGGATTAATTGATACAGGCTTAATACAACCGGCACATGATGTTTCCCTGGCCATAGGGAAATGGTCTGCACTTCTTCATAGGTGTTCTACTCAGTGGGAAATTGCAGGGCTTTCTTCTGTGGTTGGTATCTATGCTCTCCCCTTCAGAAGTGAGCAGGGAGCAGAGTTGCATCTGCTGATGGTAGGCATCTGGTCACCAAGAGGAATGTCAGTACGAGGAAGAAACTAGCATGGAGAGAGGGCAGAGTCAGGAGGATCACTAGCAAACAGAACCAGGATTTTGATCAGACTGTGCCCAAAGCTGTTATGCAAGCCGGCTTGAGATGGGTTTTTTGTTACACCAGCTAAAAATATATGCGACATTTATGTTAACAAAAAAGCAACATTCATAAAGTGCAATTAGAAGCCAACTTCATCCTTTTCTTCTCCTCATTCAAACACTCCTAAAGGGCTACTTCTTTCTCCGCCCTGGATAAAACCTTGGTGGGTTCCAAGAGAGAGGGAAGGTCCTATCCTTATCTCTTCTTCTGCTGAGAATAAAATGTCTTCCAGTCACCTCTAATTACAAAATAGTTCTATTTCAGTAATTAAAATATCCATTTCTATGTCATAGTCAAAATTCTGAAATTTATTTAACACGAAAGCATGGAAGCTTCTCTTCTCTCCTGACTCCAGCCACTAAAAGCTACAGTGGGTGTTGGGTGGGGGAGGAAAATGTTTCTATTTCCTCATCTAACATGGGGAATTGTGGCTTTTTCCCATTTTCTCCTCTTTCTTCACTTACTAAGAGGTGCCTGGCTCCTCCTGGATTGAGGCAGAGGAAGGAGAAGAGATATGAGGCACTCAGGGTCTTATTCATGTGGACACTACAATGTAACATGATGACGGTTCTCTCTCTTTGCATGTTTAAAAGCACCTCTCCCTGGGTTTGAGTCCCAGAGAGAACTGGTCTCATGGGCACTTCTGTGGGTTCTCTGTGGACCTCACTGGGCACATTCAGCTGTGTTCCCTATGATGTGGACAATGCACTTTTCTCTCTATGTCATTTTTATTCCTTTCTCAGCTCCTGGGGCCCTGACGATCAGTCTTCCTATTGGGTTTACGGCACCCTGTTGGGTTTTCCCAGGCTGCAGGCCTGCACTCTTTTTCTCCCATGCAGCTCACATCCAGTCCTGGAGATGCAATCATGCATCTTTGTCCCCTTAGTCAGTGGGAGAACAGTCTGTTCCGAGGGCAGTCTGGTCTTTTCTCTCTGCCCTCAGAACAGCCAGCTAGCCACAGTCTCTTGCCTTTTGATTTCACAAGCATGAGCTGCCCAGCTGTCACTGTGCTCCAGGTACTTATCTCAAACAGTCTAATCTCCTCTTAGCAGGCTTGAGGGAAGAGAGAGATAAGTCCCACCCTTCCCCCATGGGCGTGGGAAGTAGGGCTGAGACACAAACACACTGACATACTCTCCATGATTTCCAAACTCACCTTTGAGATGGACGTTTGCTGAGAGCCACAAAACGGTTTGTTACTCCCTTCTTGAAAGTTCCCATGGAACAAAGAGCACTGACCATCTAATGTGTGGAGGCCTCAGCAGAAACAGACAGAAAAAGCAGAGTCCTCTTTAGCATCCTAACCTACATGCATACTTTAACCCAGGTGGAATTCACTGCTGTAGAGATGGATCCTGTATAGATGTTCATCAAAGAATTGGTAGCATGTTGATGCTCTTGACTTTAAAAATCAGCAACTGAGTCAGATGCACAAAACTAGGAACTCATGGACCAACTGGTTAGGGAGGCAAATGACTTCTTCTCTGGCTCATGTTTCTATATGGAGGCATTTTCCAGGAGTAACAATCCTGGCTTCTCTCTTTTGGCTTTCCTTGTCCTGTGGGGCAGAGCTATCTGGAAAGTCTGGAAGAAGGAACCAGGCACACACAGCTCAGCCTCTGCTGCTCCCCCCTCTCTTCATACCTGTATTATCTGCAAGGAGGGAAAAATTCTAGTTTGCTCTCTTGACTGGAGGGTTAGCTCTGCCTTGCTGGGGTGAAGGGCTGGATTTGTGGGGAGGAGGATTAGTTCAATTTGGGAGCTTTCTGGCACGCCTATTTGGTTGTACACTTAAGCCAAATCCTTTATGGTTACATCATCAGTATTGAAGCTGACATTTTGGCCTTAATCTGCCTGAAACCTGTATGGTTCAACTGGTTCCACATTCGGGTGAGAAAGAGAAGTCTTATTTTGGAACTTGCTTAAACACCATCAAAATCTACAGACTTGATTTCCTTTTTTTTTCCTTTGGCCCACATAGTCTTTATGTGGTGAGTCAATATTTATTAAAATTTTTTCAAGTCAGTTTACAACTTTTAAAATTAGGGAGATTTTAACTAGAGTTCTGGATTTCGAGTTTATCGTGATAATTTCAGTGAGTTCACTGGGGCTGCATGCCTTATGACAACAATTCCTGAGAGGGGGTGGGGAGGGGAGGTAGCAGCTGCTCTCTTTAGATGAAGCATGTACTTTCCAGCTCTCCCCAGTTCCCAGCTAACTAGGGTTGCCTCATTTAGCAAACAGGAATGGAAGAAGCCTGTTTACATGTGAAGATCAGATAAAGAATGATTTTATTTTTTTATTTTTTAGTATAAGTGGGTCTGATGCAACTCATGCAATTCAGTTAGGGCACTCTATATTGTATTTGGCAACCCTAACTCAATCAGTTTTGTTATCCACTTAGGCCTAGAGGGTAAGTGAGCTTTTTACCCTTGTACTAATTTTTCATATCTTTGTAAGTACAATACCTAACATACTACTCAGCCCACAGTAGGATGTTCAATAACATTGATGAAATGAATATGTAAACATAGCCTGAGGACCAAAATCATATTCCATAGAAAATATCACTAGTCACATAGATGAATAAAGAGTAACAACCCCTTGCTAAGCACAATTTGAATAAGGATTACACATTTGCAGTTATTGGAGGAGCAGACCTGAACTGGAATTCTGGATTCTTGACTTGTAGGTGTTGCTTTGTTGCTGACTAGCTGAATAGAGTTGGGCCAGTCAATAAGCCTTCATGGACCTTTGGTTTCTCATCTCTAAAAGGAAGGAGAAAGGCTCGCTGTCTAGGATTTCTACCAAAGCCAATGTTTTTTATTTTCTTTTGTTCTGAGTATTCATCACAGAGAAAGAGTAATATGTGCAGAATTTGACAGCAGTATTAGCAGCAGAACAGTCAATTAATGATTATGTAACTGGTGATAATAAGTCAGCTAACATACGAATAGGTTACTGCATGTTCCAGGTAGTATTTTGAAAATGCCTGATCTAATACAGGTAGTAGAAGCCTAGAAGCTTAGCTTTTTCAGGAGACTTCTTTCTTTTTTCCTTCTTTCTCTCTCTCTCTTTCTTTCTCTTTCCTTTCTTTTCTTTCTTGCTCTCTTTTCTTTTCCTTCCTTTATTCCTTTCTTTCTCTTTTTCTTTTCATTCTCCTTTCTTTTCCTCTATCTCTCTGTCTCTCTCTTTCTTCTTTCCTTTTGTTTGGTTGAGACAGAATCTTACTCCGTCACCTAAGTTGGAGTACAGTGGCACCATCTCACCATCTCGGCTCACTGCAACCTCCACCTCCTGGGTTCAATTGATTTTCATGCCTAGGCCTCCCAAGTAGCTGAGACTACAGGTGCGACCACCATGTCTAATTAATTTTTGTATTTTTAGTAGAAACTGGGTTTTGCTCTGTTGGCCAGGCTGGTCTCGAACTCCTGGCCTCAAGTAATCCACCCGCCTCAGCTTCTCAAAGTGCTAGGATTACAGACATGAGGCACAGCTTCTGGCCCTTCTTGAGGACTTTGAGGTACCATCCACTGATATGCACCATGATTTGATAACAGCTTCTTAGGAGAAAATAAATTATTACATCTCATAACGATTTAAGAAATTTAAAAAGTGATTTTTTAAAAAGTACATCTTGTAGACCGGGCACAGTGGCTCATGCCTGTAATCCTGGCACTTTGGGGTGCCAAGGCAGGTAGATCACGAGGTCAGGGGAGTGAGACCACCCTGGCCAACATGGTGAAACCCCGCCTCTACTAAAATACAAAAAATTAGCCGGGCGTGGTGGCACGCACCTGCAGTCCCAGCTACTCAGGAGGCTGAGGCAGGAGAATTGCTTGAACCCAGGAGGCGGAGGTTGCAGTGAACTGAGATTGTGCGACTGCACTCCAGCCTGGCAACAGAGTGAGACTCTGTCTCAAAAAAAAATATATATATATATATATATATATATATATATATATCTATCTATCTTGTAATGGAGAAATCTTGGTATATATATAGTAATTTTAGGGTATTAACTATTATTTAAAACCTTATGGTTACCAGGAGATCAACCCATGGTGAATCAACATTTATTAAGCATTTAACAAGTGCCAGGCACTGTACTAAGTGCTTTCATTTAAATATGGGCTTCTCATATCAGTACGATTGACATTTGGGGATGGTTCTTTGTTGTGGAGGCTGTTCTGTGCATTGTACGATGTTTAGCAGCATCCCTGATCTCTGTCCACAAGATGCCAGTAGCACCTACACTCTTAGTTGTGATAACCGTTAAGTGTCTAGAGAGACATTGCCAAATGTCCTATGTGGGAAAACTTGTCCCTGGTTGAGAATCGTTAGTTTAAATTACTCTGTTGAATTGGGTAATTCACAACAATCCAGCAAGGTAAAGTCTTTGTAGTCTTCACTGTGTCTACACCATGTTCTAGTCTATGCAGACCTGGAAGAAGGATGACTCCTCTGCCAATCTGTTTTCTACTTTGCCTCCAGGTTACACAAGCATTGCAGCTTGTGCCCAACTGTCCCACCAGACCCAATTAAAAAACCAGCTGCTTCTGCTGCTTCCTGAGTCCCTTCTCTCCATGAGACTCAGACTAGGTCTGTGAGGCTAGAGAAGCAAAGACACCACGATGCTGCCCTCTGACCTGTGTCCCTTCTCCCTCTTTTGATAAGAGTGTTTACCTAAACCTTAGGAAGGTCAGGAGATGAAGGAATGTAGCTCTAACTTGGAATAAACACTATCTGCCAGGCAGGAGATGGCAATAACATCTACATTACCTCTGTAATTGTAAACTGAATGACTGTCTTTATTTTATAAAAATTAATGGAAATTTCCAGTCTCTTCTCTAAGCTCTTTTCCCAATTATTCATCTTAACTTGAAAAATGCGCTAGTACTTAACTTTTTCACTAACAAACATTGCTGAATCCTTTACTAATCATTGATATCTGGGTTGTCATGTTTTCATTCTGATCTTTAGTTATTTATCAGAATCTGTGTATTCTCAGGAAGCTGCGAGCCTCCAAATCAGTAATCCTTATGGGAATGAGGAATATCTTGCTAGAATCACCTGTGGGTCCTCTATTTAAAAGTAAAATCTCAAGCCGGGCACAGTGATTCATACCTGTAGTCCCAGCTATGCCAGAAGCTGCAGTTGGGGGATCACTTGAGCCCAGAAGTTCAAGGCTACAATGTGCTATGAGAGCGCCTGTGGACAGCCACTGCACTCGAGCCTGGGCAACATAGTAAGACTGCATTTCTAAAAATATTTTAAAATAAAAATAAATAAATAAATAAAAACTCAAGCCTATGTTTTCTTCCTTCAGTCTCTATCCCCAAAACAAAATAAAGATTATGACTCATCACTCACCTCATCCAGGGGTGTATGGCCTCAACTGAGAATCAAAGCTCTAAGTGCATTAATCTTCACATGTGTTGGGGCATAAAAATGGTAGAAAAACTGACAATGTTTCATAATTTTCATGTAGAAAAGGTTTTGATATTGCCAAGTTATTAAAAGGCATGGGAGAGAGATCCAAGATGGCCGATTGACAACAGCTCAGGATTGTAGCTCCCAGTGAAAGCGCAGAGAGCGAGTGGATTCTACACTTTCAGACGAATTTTTGTTGCCCACAGACTGGGAGATTCCCGGTGGAGGAGCCACATGGGTCCCCAGTGCGACTTTTTTGGCCGGCGTGGCTATTTTGCTGGCACCCCAGCACAGCACTTCTTGGTGCGGAGTATACGGGATGGGGTGCCCTTTGAGTCTGGCTCAGCTCGTCCCATCCCCACAAGGAGAACGGCAATTGGAAGTGCTGAGGACTGAGAGTTTCACAGTAAGCACAGCTGAACCGGGAAGGTCCAGCTCTGTGGGGAAGGGGCGTCCGCCAAAGGAAAACTAAGAAACAGAAAAACTTCATCACCGGGTGGAGAGATCCAAGATGGCCGATTAACAACAGCTCAGGATTGTAGCTCCCAGTGAAAGCACAGAGAGTGAGTGGACTCCGCAATTTCAGACGAATTTCTGTGGCCCACAAACTGGGAGTTTCCCCGCGGAGGAGCCACACGTGTCGCCAGTGTGACTCTTTTGACCGGTGCAGCTGTTTTGCCGGCACCCTGGCGTGGCACAGCGCTTCTCAGTGCGGAGTATACGCGACTGGGTGCCCTTTGAGTCTGGCTCGGCTGGTCCCATCCCCACAAGGAGAACAGCA
>CAUYLG010044378.1:0-17302 GCA_963573385.1 Cacajao melanocephalus | reverse complement strand
TGAATTGCAAATTGTTTAAATGCCAGAATCCTAGGATGTCTGGGTTCTCGTATCCTACCATGTCTGAGTTCCAGAATCCTAGAATATCTGAATTCCAGAATTTGAGGATATCTGAACTCCTAAATCCTGTCTTATCTGATTTAAGAATCCTAGGATGTCTGAATTTTAGAATTCAACGATGTCTGAATACTAGATATCCAAAACGTCTGAATTCAAGAATCATAAATATGTCTGAATTGTAGAATCGTAGACTGTATGATTTCTAGGATCCTAGGATATCTGAATTGCAAAATCCTACCTTGTTTGAAGTCTAGAATTTTAGGATGTCTGAGTTCTCGAATCCTACCCTGTCTGAGATCCAGAATCCTAGGATATCTGAATTCCTAAATCCTATTTTGTCTGTTTCAAGAATCCTAGGATGTCTGAATTCTAGAATCCAAGGATGTCTGAATACTAGGAATGCAAAACGTATGAATTCTAGAATCATAAAAATGTCTGAAGTCCCGAATCGTAGACTGTCTGATCCCTAGAATCCTAGGATATAAGAATTGCAGAATCCTACCTTGTTTGAAATCTAGAATTCTAGGGTGTCTGAGTTCTAGAACTATATGGTGTCCCAGATGCAGAATCCTAGGATACCTGAACTCTAGAATCTTAGAAGATCTGAACTCTACAATCCCATTACATTGCATTCCTGGAATCCCAGTATGTCTGACATCTAGAATGGAAGGATGTCCGAATACTAGGATTGATGTCTGAATACTAGGATTATAAAATATATGAATACTAGTATCATAAATATTTCTGCATTCTACAATCATAGACTGATTTTAGAACTCCAGGATGTGTGTATTGCATAATCCTACTTTGTTTAAATTCCAGAATCCTAGGATGTCTGAGTTATCGTATCCTACCTTGTCTGAGTTTCAGAATCCTAGAATATCTGAATTCCAGAATCCTAGGTTATCTGAATTCCTAAATTCTATTATATCTGATTCAAGAATCCTAGGATGTCTGAATTCTAGAAGCCAATAATGTCTGAAAAATAGGAATGCAAAACGTAGGAATTCTGGAATCACAAATACGTCTGAATTCCAGAATCGTATACTGTCTGATCCCTAGAATATTAGGATATACGATTTGCAGAATCCTACCTTGTTTGAAATCTAGAATTCTAGGTTGTCTGAGTTCTAGTATTGTATGATGTCCGAGATCCAGAATCCTAGGATACCTGATTTCTAGAATCTTAGAAGAACTGAACTCTAGAATCCCATTACATTGCATTTCTGGAACCTCGGTATGCCTGAAGTCTAGAATTGAAGGCAGTCCAAATACTAGGATTTTTGTCCAAATAATAGGATTTTAAAATGTATGAATTCTAGAATCGTAGAATGATTTTAGAAGTCTGGATGTCTGAGTTGCAAAATCCTACGTTGTTTCAATTCCAGAATCCTAGGATACCTGAGTTCTCGAATCCTACCATGTCTGAGTTCCAGAATTTTAAAATATCTGAATTCCAGGATCCTAGGATGTCTGAATTCCTTAAACTTATTATATCTGATTCAAGAATCATAGGATGTCTGAATTCTTGATCCAAGGATGTCTGAATACAGAAAATGCAAAACATATGTATTCTAGAATCATAAAAATGTCTGAATTCTAGAATCGCAGGCTGTCTGATTTCTAGAATCCTAGGATATCTGAATTGCAGGGTCCTACCTTGTTTGAAATCCAGAATTCAAGGATGTCTGAGTTCTAGGACCTTATGGTGCCTGAGTTCCAGAATCCTAGGATATCAGAATTCTAGAATACTTGAAGTTCTGAATTCTAGAATCCCATTATATTGCAATTCACGAATCCCTGTATGTCTGAAGTCTAGAATTCAAGGATGTCCGAATACTAGGATTGATGTCCAAATACTAGGATTGATGTCCGAATACTAGCACTGTAAAATGGATGAATTCTAGAATCATAAATATTTATGAATTCTAGAATCATAGACTGATTTTAGAGCTCTGGAATGTCTGAGTTGCAAAATCCTACACTGTTTGAATTCTAGAATTCTACGATGTCTGAGTACTCAAATTCTACCTTGTCTGAGTTAAAGAATCCAAGAATATCTCAATCCAGGGTCCTAGGATATGTGAAATCCTAAATACTATTATATCTGTCTCAAGAATCCTTGGATGTCTGAATTCTAGAATAAAAGGATGTCTGAATACTAGGAATGAAAACGTATGAATTCTAGAATCATAAATATGTCTGAATTCTAGAATCGCAGACTGTCCGATTTCTAGAATCCTAGGATATCTGAATTGCAGAATCCTACCTTGTTTGAAATCTAGAATTCTAGGATGTCAGTGTTCTAGGACAGTATGGTGTCTGAGTTTCAGAATCCTAGAATATCTGAATTCCAGAGTCCTAGGACATCTGAATTCCGAAATCCTATTATATATGACCCAAGAATCCTAGGATGTCTGAATTCTAGAATCCAAGGAGGACAGAATACTTTGAATGCAAAACTTATGAATTCAAGAATGATAAAAATGTCTGAATTCCAGAATTGAAGGCTGTCTGATTTCTGAAATTCTTGGATATTTGAATTGCAAAATCCTACCTTGTTTTAAATCTAGAATTCTAGGATGTCTGAGCTCTGGAATCGTATGGTGTCTGAGTTCCAGAATCCTAGGATATCTGAGTTCTAGAATCCTAGAAGGTCTGAATTCTAGAATCATAATTCATTGCTATTCTAGAATCCCAGTGTGTCTGAAGTCTAGAATTCAAAGATATCCGAATACTGGGATTGATGTCCAAATACTAGGATTGTGAAATGTATGAATTCCACAATCATAAATATTTCTGAATTCTAGAATCGTAGACTGATTTTAAAACTTTGGGATGTCTGAATTGCAAAATCCTATGTTGTTTGAATGCTAGAATCCTAGAATGTCTGAGTTCTCGAATCCTACCATGTCTCAGTTTCAGAATCCTAGAATAACCTGAATTACAGAATATTATGATATCTGAATTCCAAAATCCTATTATATCTCTCTCAAGAATCCTGGGGTGACTGAGTTCTGGAATCCAAGGGTGTTAGAATAATAGGAATGCAAAACGTATGAATTCTAGAATCATAAAATGTCTGAATTCTAGAATCGTAGACTGTCTGATTTCTAGAAACCTAGGATATCTGAATTGCAGAACCCTACTTTGTTTGAAATCTAGAATTCAAGGATGTCTGACCTCTAGAATCGTATGATGTCTGAGTTCCAGAATCCTAGAATATCTGAATTCCAGAATCCTAGGATATCTGAATTCCTAAATGCTATTATACCTGATTCAAGAATCCTATGATGTCTGAATTCTAGATCCGGGGATGCCTGAATACTAGCAATGCAAAACGTATGAACTCTAGAATCATAAATATGTCTAAATTCCAGAATTTAGACTCTCTAATTTCTAGAAACCTAGGATATCTGAATTGCAGAATCACACCTTGTTTGAAATCTAGAATTCAAGGATGTCTGCATTCTAGGATCGTATAGTGTCTGAGTTACAGAAACCAAGGATATTTCTATTCTAGAATCCTAGAAGATCTGAATTCTAGAATCCCAGTATATTGCAGTTCTAGAATCCCGCTATGTCTAAAGTCTAGGATTGAAACATTTCCGAATACTTGGTTTGATGTCCGAATACTGGGATTGTAAAATGTATGAATTCTAGAATCATAAAAACTTCTGAATTTTAGAATCGTAGACTTATTTTAGAACCTTGGGAGGTCTGAATTGCAAAATTCTACGTTCTTTGAATGCTAGAATCCTAGGATGTCTGAGTTCATGAATCCTAACCTGTCTAAGTTACAGAATACAAGAATATCTGAATTCCAGAATCCTGGGATATCTGAATTTTTAAATCCTATTATATCTGATTCAAAAATCCTAGGATGAGTTAATTCTAGAATCCAAGATTGTCTGAATACTTGGAATGCAAAACGTATGAATTCTAGAATCATAAAAATGTCTGAATTCTAGAATCGTAGACTGATTTCTAGAATCCTAGGATATCTGAATTGCAGGATCCTACCTTGTTTGAAATCTAGAATTCTAGTATGTCTGAGGTATAGAATCGTATGCTGTCTGAGTTCCAGAATCCTAGGATATCTGAATTCTACAATCCTAGAACATCTGAATTCTAGAACCCCATTACCTTGCAATTCTAGAATCCCGGTGTGTCTGAAGCCTAGAATTCAAGGAAGTCTGAATACTAGCATTGATGTCCGAATACTAGGATTGTAAAATGTATGAATTCTAGAAACATAAATATTTTGGAATTCTAGAATCATAGACTGATTTTAGAACCCTGGGATGTTTGAATTGCAAAATCCTACATTGTTTGAATGCTAAGATGTCTGAGTTCTCAAACCTGCCATGTCTGAGTTCCTGAATACTAGAATATCTGAATTCTAGAATCCTAAAATACTTGAATCCCTAATCCTACTATATCTGATTCAAGAACCCTAGGATGTCCGAGTTGTAGAATCGAAGCATGTCTGAATACTAGGAATGCAAAACGTATGAAATCTACAATAAAAAGGTCTGAATTACAGAATCGTAGGCTGCCTGATATCTAGAATCCTAGGATATCTTAATTGCAGAATCCAACCTTGTTTGAAATATAGAATTCTAGGATGTCTTCACTCTAGAATCCTATGGTGTCTGAATTCCAGAATACTAGGATATCTATATATGTAAATCCTATTATATCTGATCCAAGAATCCTAGGATTTCTGAATTCCAGAATACAAGGATGTCTGAATTCTAGGAATGCAAAACGTATGAATTCTAGTTTAAGGAGAACGTCTGAATACTAGAATCATAGGCTGTCTGATTTCCAGTATCCTAGGATATCTGAATTGCAGAATCCTAACTTGTTTGAAATTTAGAATTCTAGGATGTCTGAGTTCCAGAATCGTATGCTGTCTGAGATCCAGATTCCTAGGATGTCTGAATTCTAGAATCCTAGGAAATATGAATTCTAGAATCCCATTACACTGCAATTCTAGAATCTCTGTATGTCTGAAGTCTAGAATTCAAGCATGTCTGAATACGGGGATTGATGTCTGAATACTCGGACTGTAAAATGTATGAATTCTAGAATCATAAATATTTCTGATTTCGAGAATCGTTGACTGATTTTAGAACTCTTGGATATCTGAATTGCAAAATCCAATGATGTTTGAATGCTAGAATCCTAGGATATCTGAGTTCTGAAATCCTCTCTTGTCTGAGTTCCGGTATCCTAGAATATCTGAATTCCAGAATCCAAGGACATCTGAATTCCAGAGACCTAGGACATCTGAATTCCTAAAACGTATTATATCTGACTCAGGAATCCTAGGATGTCTGAATTCTAGAATCCAAGGGCGTCTGAATACTAGGAATTGAAAACGTACGATTTCTAGAATCATAAAAATGTCTGAATTACAGAATCATAAGCTGTCTGGTTCCTAGAATCCTAGGATATTTGAATCACAAAATCCTACATTGTTTGAAATCTAGAATTCTAGTATGTCTGCATTATAGAATTGTATGGTGTCTGAGTTCCAGAATCCTATGGTATCTGAATTCTAGAATATAAGAAGATCTGAATTCCAGAATCTCATTACATTGCAATTCTAGAATCCCAGTGTCTCTGAAGTCTAGAATTCAAGCATGTCTGAATATTAGGATTAATGTCCGAATACAAGGATTCTAAAATGTATGAATTCTAGAATCTTAAATATTTCCGAATTCTAGAATTGTAGACGGATTTTAGAACTCTGGGGTGTCTGAAATAAAAAACTTATGTTGCTTGAATGCTAGAATCCTATTATATCTGAGTTCTCAAATCCTACCGTGTCTGAGTTAAAGAATCCTAGAATATCTGAATTCTAGAATCCTAGGATATCCGAAATCCTAAATCTTAATATATCTGAATCAAGAATGCTAGGATGTCTGAATTCTAGAATCCAAAGATGTCTGAACACAAGGAATGCAAAAGCTATGAATTCCAGAATCATAAAAATGTCTGAATTTCAGAATCATAGGCTGTATGATTTCTAGAATCCTAGGATATCTGAATTGGAGTATCCTTCCTTGTTTGAAATGTAGAAATCTAGGATGTCTGAGACCTAGAATCATATAGTGTCTGAGTCCCAAAATCCTAGGATATCTGAATTTTAGAATCCTTGAAGATATTAATTCTAGAATCCAATTTCTTTGCAATTCTAGAATCCCGGTATGTCTGAAGTCTAGAATTCAAAGATGTCCGAGTACTAGGATTGATGTCTGAATACTTGGATTGTAAAATGTATGAATTCTAGAATCATAAGTATTTCTGAATTCCAGAATCTTAGACTGATTTTAGCACCCTGGGATATCTGAATTGCAAAATCCTACGTTTTTTGAATGCAAGAATCCTAGGATGACTCAGTTCTCAAAACCTATCAGGTCTGAGCTCCTGAATCCTAGAATATCTGAATTTAAGAATCCTGGGATATCTGATCTCCTAAATCCTACTATATCGTACTCAAGAATCCTAAGATGTCTGAATTCTAGAATCCAAGGAAGTCTGAATTCTAGGAATGCAAAACGTATGAATTCCAGAATCATAAAATATACAAATTCCAGAATCGTAGGCTGCCTAATTTCCAGGATCCTAGGATATTGGAATTGAAAAATCCTACCTTGTTTGAAATCTAGAATTCTAGGATGTCTGAGTTCTGGAATCGTAGGGAGTCTGAGATCCAGAATCCTAGGATATCTGAATTCTAGAACCCTGGAAGAGCTGAATTCTATTATCCCATTACATTGCAATTCTAGAACCCCGGTTTGTCTGAATTTTAGAATACAAGGATATCCGAATACCAGGTTTTATGTCTGAATACTAGGATTGCAAAATGTACAAATTCTGTAATCATAAATATGTCTGAATGCTAGAATCGTAGACTGATTTTAGAACTCTGGGATTTCTGAACTGCAAAATACTACCTTGTGTGAATGCTAGAATCCCAGGATGTCTGAGTACCCATATCCTACCGTGTCTGAGTTCCACAATACTAGAATATCTGAATTCCAGAATCCTAGGATATCTGAATTCCTAAATCCTATAATATCTCGCTTAAGAATCCAAGGATATCTGAATTCTGTAATCCATGGATGTCTGAACACAAGGAATGCAAAACGTATAAATTGCAGAATCATAAAAATGTCTGAATTCTAGAATCATAGACTGTCTGATTTCCAGAATCCTTGGATATCTCAATTGCAGAATCCTACCTTGTTTCAAATCTGGAATTCTATTATGTCTGAGTTCTAAAATGTTGGGGTGTCTGAGTTCCCGAATCCCAGGATACCTGAATTCTAGAAACCAAGAGACCTGAATTCCAGAATCCTATTATATTGCAAATCTAGAATCCCGGGATGTTTGAAGTGTAGAATTGAAGGATGTCTGAATACTAGGATTGATATCCAAATACTAGTATTGTAAAATATGGCAATTCTAGAATCATTAATAATTCTGAATTCTAGAATCATAGACTGATTTTGGAACCCTTGGATGTCTGATTTGCAAAATCCTACCTTGTTTGAATGCTAGAATCCGAGGATGTTTGAGTTCTCAGATCCTTCAATGTGTGAGTTCCAGAATCCTAGAATATCTGAATACAAAATCCTATTATATCTGAATTCCTAAATCCTATTATATCTGATTCAAGAATCCCAGGATGTCTGAATTCTAGAATTCAAGGATGTCTGAATACTAGGAATTCAAAACTTATGAATTCTAGTATCATAAAAATGTCTGAATTGAAGACTCATAGACTGTATGATTTCTATAATCCAAGGATATCTGAGTTGCAGAATCCTATCTTGTTTGAAATCTAGAATTCTAGGATTTCTGAGTTCTAGAATCCTATGGTGTCTGAGTTCCAGAATCCCAGGATATTTGAATTCTAGACTAATAGAATATCTGAAATCTAGAATCTCAATACATTGCAATTCTAGAATCCTGGTATGTGTGAAGTCTAGTATTCAAGGATGTCTGAATATTAGGATTGATGTCCGAATACTAGGATTGTAAAATGTTTGAATTCTAGAATCATAAATACTTCTGAATTCTAGAATCTCAGACTGATTTTAGAACCCTGGGATTTCTAAATTGCAAAATCCAACGTTGTTTGAATACTAGAATCCGAGGATGTCTGAGTTCTCAAATCCTACTTTGTCTGAGTTAAAGAGTGCTAGAATATCTGAATTCCAGAGTCTTAGGACGTCTGAATTCCTAAATCCTATTATATCTGATTCAAGAATTCTAGGATGTCTAAATTCCAGAATCAAAGGACTTCTGAATACCAGGAATGCAAAACGTATGAATCCTAGAATCATAAATATGTCTGAATTTCAGAGTCATAGGCTGTCTGATTTATAGAATCCTAGGATATATGACTTTCAAAACCCTACCTTGTTTGAAATCTAGAAATCAAGGATGTCTGAGTTCTGGAATTGTATGGTGTCTGAATTCCAGAATCCAAGGAAACCTTAATTCTAGAACCCTAGAAGATCTGAATTATAGAATCCCATTACATTGCAATTCTAGAATCCTGGTATGTCTGAATTCTAGAATCCAAGGATGTCTGAATAGTAGGAATGTAAAACAACTGAATTCTAGAATCAAAAAATGTGTGAATTTTATGATCGTAGACTGTCTGATTTCTTGAATCCTAGGATCTCAGAATTGCAGAATCCTAACTTGTTTGAAATCTAGAATTCAAGGAAATCAGAGTTCTAGAATCGTATGGTGTCTGAGTTCCAGAATCCTTGGATATCTGAATTCTAGAATAATAGAATATCTGGATTCTAGAATCTCCTTACATTGCAATTGTAAAATCGCAGTATGTCTGAAGTCGAGAATTCAAGGATGTCCGAATACTATTATTGATGTATGAATGTTAGGATTCTACAATGTATGAATTCTAGAATCATAAGTATTTCTGAATTCTAGAATCATTGACTGATTTTAGAACCCTGGGATGTCTGAAATCCAAAATCCTACATTGTTTGAATGCTAGAATCATAGGATGTCTGAGTTCTCGAATCCTACAGTGTCTGAGTTCCAGAATAATACAATATCTGAATTCCAGTATGCTAGGACATCTGAATCCCAAAATAATATTATAACTGAATCAGGAATTCTAGCATGTGTGAATCCTAGAATCCATGGACGTCTGAATACTAGCAATGAAAAACATATGAATTCTAGAATCATAAAAATGTCTGAACCTTTGAGTGGTAGGCTGACTGACTTCTAGAATCCTATCATATCTGAATTTCAGAATCCTACCTTGTGTGAAATCTAGATTTCTAGGATGTCTGCATTCTAGAATCATATCGTGGCTGAGTTTCAAAATCCTAGGATATATGAATTCTTTAATCCTAGAAAACCTGAACCCTAGAATCCAATTATTTGCAATTCTAGAATCCTGGTGTGTGCAAAGTCTAGAATCCAAGAATGTCTGAATATTAGGATTCATGTCCAAATACTATGATTGAAAAATGTATGAATTATAGAATCATAAATATTTCTGAATTCTAGAATCATAGACTGATTTTAGAAATCTGGAATGTCTAAATTGCAAAATCCTACATTGTTTGAATGGTAGAATCTTAACATGTCTGAGTTCTCGAATCCTACCGTGTCTGATTTCCAGAATCCTGGAATAGCTGAATCCCAGAATCCTATTATATCTGAATTCCTAAATATTGTTTTCAATGTGATTCATGAATCCTAGGATACCCGAATTCTAGAATCCAAGGATGTCTGAATAGTAGGAATGCAAAACATCTGAATTCTAGAATCATAAATATGTCTGAATTGTAAAATCATTGGCTGCTTGATTTCTAGAATCCTAGGATATCTGAATTGCAGAATCCTAATTTGTTTGAAATCAAGAATTCCAGGATATCTGAGTTCTAGAATCGTATGGTGTATGAGTTCAAAAATCCTAGGATATCGGAATTCCTGAATAGTAGAAGATCGTAACTCTAGAATCAAATACTTTGCAATTCTAGAATCCCGGTATGTCTGAAGTCTGGAATTCATGGATATCTGAATACTAGTATTGATGTCCGAATACTAAGATGGTAAAATGTATGAATTCTAGAATTATAAATATTTCTGAATTCTTGAATTGTAGACTGATTTTAGAACCCTGGGATGTCTGAATTGCAAAATCCTATGGTGTTTGTATTGCAGAATCCTAGGATGTCTGAGTTCTCAAATCCCACTGTGTCTGTGATCCAGAATTCCAGAATATCTGAATTCCAGAATCCTAGGATATCTGAATTCCTAAATCCAATTATATGTGATTCAAGAATCCTAGGATGTCTGAAATCTAGAATCCAAGGATATCTGGATACTAGTAATGCAAAACGTAAGATTTCTAGAATCATAAATATGTCTGAAATGTAGAATCGTAGACCGTCTGATATCTAGAATAATAGGATATCTGAATTGCAGAATCCTACATTGTTTGAAATCTAGAATTCTAGGACGTTTGAGTTCTAGAATAGAATGGTGTCTGAGTTCCAGAATCCTAGGGTAACTGAATTCCATAATCCTAGAAGATCTGAATTCTAGAATCCCATTACATTGCAATTCTAGAATCCCGGTATGTCTGAAGTCTAGAATTCAAGAATGTCTGAATACTAGGATTGATGTCCGAATACTAGGATTGTAAAATGTTTGAATTCTAGAATCATAAATACTTCTGAATTCTAGAATCATAGACTGATTTTAGAACCCTGAGATGTCTGAATTGCAAAATCCTATGTTGTGTGAATTCCAGAATCCTGGGATGTCTGAGTTCTCAAATACTACCTTTTCTGAGTTCCACAAACCTGGAATATTTGAATTCCATAATCCTAGGACATCTGAATTCCTAAATCCTGTTATATCTGATTCAAGAATCCTAGGATGTCTGAATTCTAGAATCCAAGGATGTCTGAACACTAGGAATGCAAAACATATGAATTCTAGAATCATAAAATATCTGAATTCCAGAGTCATACCTGTCTGTTTTCTAGAATCCTAGGATATTTGAATTGCAAAATTCTACCATGTTTGAAATCTAGAATTCAAGGATGTCTGAGTTCTAGAATCGTATGGTGCTTGAGTTCCAGAATCCTACATTATATGAATCCCGGAATCCTAGAATATCTGAATTCTTGAATCCAAATACATTGCAATTCTAGAATCCTGGTATGTCTGAAGTCTAGAATTCAAGGATGTCCGAATAATAGGATGGATGTCCGAATACTACTATTGTAAAATGTATGAATTCTAGAATCATAAATATTTCTGAATTCAAGAATCGTAGACTGATTTTAGAAACCTGGGATATCTGAATTGCAAAATCCTACGTTGTTTGAATGCTAGAATCCTAGGATGTCTGAGTTCTTGAATCTTACCTTGTCTGAGTACCAGAATCCATGAATATCTGAATTCCAGACTCCTAGGACATCTGAATTCCTAAATCCTATAATATCTGACTCAAGAATCCTAGGATGTCTGAATTCTAGAATCCAGGGTTCTCTGAATACTAGGAAGGCAAAACGTATGAATTCTGGAATCATAAAAATGTCTGAGTTCCAGAATCGTAGACTGTCTGATTTATAGCATCCTAGTATATCTGAATTGGAGAATCCTACCCCCTTTTAAATCTAGAATTTTCGGAAGTCTGACTTCTAGGATTGTATGGTGTCTGAGTTCTAGAATCCTGTTATGTCTGAATTCAAAAATATTTATGATTATAGAATAATAAACATGTCTGAATTACAGAATCGTAGGCTGTATGATTTCAAGATTTCTGGGTTATCTGAATTACAGAATCCTACATTGTTTGAAATCTAGAATACTAGGATGTCTGAGTTCTTGAATCATATGGTGTCTGAGATCCAGAATCCTAGGATATCTGAATTCTAGAATCCTAGGTGATCTGTATTCCAGAATCCCGTTACATTGCAATTCTAGAATCCCGGTATGTCTGAAGACTGGAATTCAAGGATGTCCAAATACTAGGATTGATATCCGAATACTAGGATTGTAAAACGTATGAATTCTAGAATCATAAATATAACTGAATTCTACAATTGAAGACCGATTTTAGAACCCACAGATGTCGGAAATGCAAAATCCTATGTTGTTTGAATGCTGGAATCCTATGATGGCAGCGTTCTTGAATACTACTGTGTATGAGTTCCAGAATCCTAGGATATCTGAATTCCTAAATCCTATTATATCTGATTCAAGAATCCTAGGAGGTCTGAATTCTAGAATCCAAAGATGTCTGAATACTAGGAATGCAAAACGTTTGAATTCTAGAATCATAAAATATCTGAATTCCAGAGTCATACCTGTCTGTTTTCTAGAATCCTGGGATATACGAACTGCAGAATCCTAACTTGTTTGAAATCTAGAATTCTAGGATGTCTATGTTCTAGAATTGTATGGTGTCCGTGACCCAGAATCCTAGGATACAAAAATTCTCGAATCCTAGAATATCTGAACTGTAGAATCATATTACATTGCCATTCTGGAACCCTGCTATGTCTGAAGTCTAGAATTGAACGATGTCCGAATACTAGGATTGATGTCCGAATACTAGGATTGTAAAATATATGAATTCTAGAATCATAAATATTTCTGAATTCTACAATCATAGACTGACTTAGAAATCTGGGATGTCTGAATTGCAAATTCCTACGTTGTTTGAATGCCAGAATCCTTGGATGTCTGAGTTCTCGAATCCTACCTTGTCTGAGTACCAGAATCATAGAATATCTGAATTCCAGAACCCTAGGATATCTGAATCCCTAAATCCTATTATATCTGATTCAAGAATCCTAGGATGTCTGAATTCTAGAATCTAATAATGTCTGAATACTGGGAATGCAAAACGTATGAATTCTAGAATAATAAAAATGTCAGAATTCTAGAATCATAGACTGTCTGATTTCTAGAATCCTAGGATATCTGAATTGCAGAATCCTACCTTGTTTGAAATCTACAATCCTACGATATCTGAGTTCTAGAATCGTATGGTATCTGATTTCAAGAATCTTAGGATATTTGAATTCTAGAATGCCAGAAGATCTGAATTCTAGAATAACATTACATTGCAATTCTAGAATCCTGGTATGTCTGAAGTCTGGATGTCTGAATACTAGGATTGTAAACTATATGAAATCTTGAATCATTAATATTTCTGAATTCTAGAATCATAGACTGATTTTAGAACTCTGGGATGTCTGAATTGCAAAATCCTTCATTGCTTGAATGCTAGAATCCTAGGATATCTGAGTTCTCAAATCTTCTTATATCTCATTCAAGAATCCTAGGATATCTGAATTCTAGAATCCAACAATGTCTGAATACTAGGAATGAAAATGTATGAATTCTAGAATCATAAAAATGTCTGAATTCCAGAATAGTAAACGGTCTGATCCCTAGAATCCTAGGATATACAAATTGCAGAATCCTACATTGTTTGAAATCTGGAATTCTAGGATGTCTGTATTCTGGAATCGAATGGTGTCTGAGTTCTAGAATCCTAGAAGGTCGAAATTCTAGAATCCCACTTCATTACAATTCTAGAATCCCAGTATGTCTGATTTCTAGAATCCAGGGATGTCTGAATTCTAGGAAAGCAAAACGTATGAATTCTAGGATCATAATAATATCTGAATTTCAGAATCGTATGCTGTCTGGTTTCTAGACTCTTAGGATATTTGAATTGCAAACTCTTACCTTGTTTGAAATCAAGAATTCTAGGATGTCTGAGTTCTGGAATAATATGATGCCTGAGTTCCAGAAATGTAGGGTATCTGAATTCAAGAATCCTAGACGATCTGAATCCTAGAATCCAATTACATTGCAATTCTAGAATCCCTGTGTGTCTCATGTCTAGAATCAAGGATGTCTGAATACTAGTATTGATGTCCGAATACTAGGATTGTAAAATGTATGATTTCCAGAATCATAAATACTTCTGAATTCAGGAATCATAGACTGATTTTAGAGCCCTGGAATTTCTCAATTGCAAATCCTACGTTGTTTGAATGCCAGAATCCTAGTATGTCTGAGTTCTCTAATCCTACCGTGTCTCAGTTCCAGAATCCTACAATATATGAATTCCAGAATCCTAGGATATCTCTATTCCTAAATCCTATTATATCTGATTCAAGAAACCTAGGATGTCTGAATTCTAGAATTCAAGGATGTCTGAATACTACGAATGCAAAACGTGTAATTTCTAGAATCGTAAAAATGTCTGAATTCCAGAATCTTAGGCTGTCTGATTTCTAAAATAGAATGATATTAGAATTGCAGAATCCTACCTTGTTTGAAATCTAGAATTCTAGGATGTCTGATTTCTGGAACCCTATGATGTCTGAGTTCCAGCATCCTAGGATTTCTGAATTCTAGGATCCTAGAAGTTCTGAATTATAGAATCCCATTACTTTTCAATTCTAGAATCCCAGAATGATTGAAGTCTTGAATTGAAGGATGTCCAGATACTAGAATTGATGTCCGAATACTAGAATTGTAAAATGTATCAATACTAGAATCATAAATATTTCTGAATTCTGGGATCGTTGACTGATTTTAGAACTCTGAGATGTCTGAATTGCAAAATCTTACGTTGTTTGAATGCTAGAATCCTAGGATGTCTGAGTTCTTGAATCCTACTGTGTGTGAGTTCCCGAATACTACAATATCTGAATTCCAGATTCATAGGATATCTGAATTCCTAAATTCTCTTATATCGGTCTCAAGAATCCTAGGACGTCTGAATTCTGGAATTCAAGGATGTCTGAATACTAGCAATGCAAAAAGTGTGAATTCTATTATCAGAAAAATGTCTGAATTCCAGAATGGTAGACTGCATGATTTCTAGAATCCTAGGATATCTAGCAATGCAAAACGTATGAATTCTAGAATCATATAAAAGTCCGAATTCTAGAATCATAGACTGATTTCCTGAATCCTAGGATATCTGAATTGGAGAATCCTAAATTATTTGACATCTAGAATTCTAGGATGTCTTCGTTCTATAATCGTATGTTGTCTGAGTTCCAGAATCCTAGGATATCTGAATTCTAGAATTCCAGTACATTACAGTTCTAGAATCCCGGTATGTCTGAAGTCTAGAATTCAAGGATGTCTGAATACTAGGATTGATGATTGAATACTAGGATAGTACAATGTATGAATAGTGGAATCATAAATATTTCTGAATTCTACAATCGTAGACTGATTTTAGAACTCGGGGATGTCAGAATTGCAAAATCCTATGTTGTTTGAATGATAGAATCCTAGGATGTCTGAGTTCTCGAATCCTACTAGGTCTCAGTTGCAGAATCCTAGAATATCTGAATTCCAGACTCCTAGGATATCTGAATTCCTAAATCCTATTATATCTTAATCTAGAATCCTAGGATGTCTGAATTCTAGAATAAAAGGATGTCTGAATACTAGGAATGCAAAAAGTATGAATTCTAGAATCAGAAAAATGTCTGAATTCCAGAATGGCAGACTGTATGATTTCTAGAATCCTAGGATATCTGAATTGCAGAATCGTATGTTGATTGAAATCTAGAATTTTAGGATGTCTGAGTTCTAAATCATATGGTGTCTGAGATTCAGATTCCTAGGATATCTGAATTCTAGAATCCTAGAAGATATGAATTCTAGAACCCAATTATATTGTAATTCTAGAATCCCGGTATGTCTGAAGTCTAGAATTCAAGCATGTCCGAATTCTAGGATTGATGTCTGAATACTAGGATTGTAAAACGTATGAATTCTAGAATCATAAATATTTCTAAATTCTAGAATCATAGATGGATTATAGAACCCTGGGATGTCTGCATTGCAAAATCCTGCTTTGTTAGAATGCTAGAAACCTAGGATGTCTGAGTTCTTGAATCCTGCCATGTCTGCATTCCAGAATCCTGGAATATCTGAATTCCAGAATCCTATTATCTCTAAATTCCTAAATCCTATTATATCTGATTCAAGAATCCTAGGATGTCTGAGTTCTTGAATCCAAGTATGTCTGAATTCTAGGAATGCAAAACGTATGAAATCTAGTATCATAAATATGTTTGAATACTAGGATAGAAGACTGTCAGGTTTCTAGAATCCTAGTATATCTGAATTGTATTGTAGTATCCTAACTTTTTTGAAATTCAGAATTCCAGGATGTCTGAGTTCTTGAATCGTATGGTGTCTGAGTTCCGGAATCCTGGAATATCTGAATTCTAGAATACTAGAAGATATGAATTCCAGAATTTCATTACATTGCAATTATAGAATAACGGTATGTCTGAAGTCTCTAATTCAAGGATGTCCAAATTCTGGGATTGATGTCCGAATACTAGGATTGTGAAATGTATGAATTGTAGAATCAAAATATTTCTGAATTCTTGAATTGTAGACTGATTTTGGAACCCTCAGATGTCTGAATTACAAAATGCTATGTTGTTTGAATGCCAGAATCCTAGGATGTCTGAATTCTGGCATCCTACAGTGTCCGAGATCCAGAAGCCTAGAATATCTGAATTCCAGGGTCCTAGGTCATCTGAATTCCTAAATCGTATTATATCTGACTCAGGAATGCTAAGATGTCTGAATTCCAGAATACAAGGACGTCAGAATAGTTGGAATGCAAAACATACGAATTCTTGAATCATAAAATTGTCTGAATTCCAGAATCGTAGGCTGTCTGATTTCTAGAATTCGAGTATATTTGAATAGCGAAATTCAAACTTGATTGAAATCTAGAATTGTAGGATGTCAGAGTTCTGAAATTGTATGGTGTCTGAGTTGCAGAATCCTAGGATACTTGAGTTCTAGAATACTGGATGATCTGAATCCTAGAATCTTATTACATTGCAATTCTAGAGTCCTTGTATGACTGAAGTCTAGAATTCAAGGACACCCGAATACTAGGATTGATGTCCTTTACTAGGATTGTAAAATATATGAATTCTAGAATCATAAATATTTCTGAATTCTAGAATCGTAGACTAATTTTGGAACCCTGTGATGTCTGAAAAGCAAAATCCAATGTTGTTTGAATGCTAGAATCCTATGGTGTCTGAGATCCAGAATCCTAGGATACCTGAAATCCAGAATCCCATTATATTGCAATTCTAGAATCCCGGTATGTCTGAAGTCTAGAATTCAAGGATGTCCAAATACT
>CAUYLG010044377.1:0-32521 GCA_963573385.1 Cacajao melanocephalus | reverse complement strand
AAAAGAGAGGAAAGAAAGTGAGAGTGAAAGAAAGAAAAAAAAAGAATGCACGAGAGAAAGAAAGAGGAAGAAAAAGAGGGAGAGAGTTAAATTGTTTTAAAAAGAAAAAAGAAATGAAAACACACATTCACACAAAAACTTGTACATGAATGTTCATGTCAGCTTTATTTGAGTAGCCAAAAACTAGAATAATCCAATGTCTATCAGCAGGAGAAGAAATTTTTAAAATTGCAATATATCCATATTATGTGACACTACTCAGCAATAAAAAGTAATGGACTGATACACAAATAACATGGATAAATCTCAAATTAATTAGGCAGAGTGAAAGAAGTCAGACATCCCCTCTCAAAAGAAAAAAATATATATATACTACATGATGTTATTTATATAAAATTCTAAAAATTGCAAATAATCCATAATAACAGCAGATCAGGAGTTGCCTGTGGGATTAGAAAGGGAGAGATGGATTATAAAAGGTAGGAAACTTTTAGGGTGATGAATATGTTCCTTACCTTAGTTGTAGTGTACACAAATATAAAAACTCATTATACTGTTTACATTTTTTTTTGAGACAGGGTCTGGCTCTGTTGCCCTGGCTGTAGGGCAGTGGTGCAATCTCAGCTCACTGCAACCTCCACCTCCTTGGCTCAAGCGATCCTCCTGCCTCAGCCTCCAGAGTAGCTGGGACTACAAGCACACGCCTCCACTCTTGGCTAATTTTTGTATTTTTTGTAGACATAGGGTTTCACCATGTTGGCCAGGCTGGTCTCAAACTCGTTGAGCTCAAGCAATCCACCCTTAGCCTCCCAAAGTTTTGTGCTGGGATTACAGGCTTGAGCCACTGCACCCAGCCCTGTTTACCTGAAATATGGGCCGTTTCACCGTATGTTAATTATACCTGAATAAAGCTATTTGTAAAATGCGCATGTTTGGTAAGAAAAAAGTAGAAAAAGGATGGTTGCAGTGACTCACACTTGTATTTCCAGCACTTTGGGAGGTTGAGGTGGGTGGCTCACTTGAGTTCAGGAGTTCGAGATCAGCCTGGCCAACATGATGAAACCCCATCTCTACTAAAAATACAAAAATTAGCCAGGTGTGGTGGTGCATGCCTGTAATCCCAGCTACTTGGGAAGCTGAGGCAGGAAAATCGCCTGAACCTGGGAGGCAGAGGTTGCAGTGAGCTAAGATCGCACCATTGCATACCAGCCTGGGCAACAAGAGCGAAACTCCATCTCAAAAAAAAAAAAAAAAGTAGAAAAAACAGGCTGAGAGCTTTTAAATATGACAGAACTTTTTAAAAGTCAAAATATTTGGCCGGGCACAGTGGCTCATGCCTATAATCCCAGCACTTTGGGAGGCCGAGACGGGTGGATCACGTAAGGTCAGGAGTTCAAGACCAGCCTGGCCAACATGGCGAAACCCCATCTCTACTAAAAACACAAAAAATTAGCTGGGCATGATGGTGGGTGCCTGTAATCCCAGCTACTCGGAAGGCTGAGTCAGAGATGTGCTTGAACCCAGGAGGCGGAGCTTGAAAAGCCAAAATATTTAACTGACCCTCACATGGTAATAGCTGAATTTTCAGCATACATTGATGGAGAAAATAGTCAAAACACAACCAAAGCTACCCTGAATTCAGGCTAGCCTTTTAAAAATAAAGATTTTTAAAACTCATCTCAATATTTATTTGAAGAATAGAACTGTATATACATACATATACATGTTTAGAACATATTGCTTTAGTCTAATTTTTCTCTTTAAGAAGATAGGCAATAATTGATGAATATACGGATTTAAGAACTCTAAAATAACTGAAGAAAACATCTACCCCAACCCAAAGACTTGCAGGTAACAAACTGAGAACCACTGATAAAGATATCCAGTGTCAAGAAGATTCAATACGGCACTTAAATATTATCTTAAATAAAATAGAAGTCAAGTCTAATGAAAATTTATCTAATAGGTTCCCTAGCTGTATTTCATAATTCAAAATAATTTAGAGATTAGCTGTAACACTGCTAACCTGGGCACAGATAATTAAGAATTTACAGCAAGACGAGGGGGCTCACACCTGTAATTCCTGCACTTTGGGAGGCTGAGGCAGGCAGATCATGAGGTCAATAGATCGAGACTCTCCTGACCAACACGGTAAAACCCCAACTCTACTAAAAAAAAAAAAATACAAAAATTAGCTGGGTATGGTGGCGCATGCCTGTAGTCCCAGCTACTCGGGAGGCTGAAGCAGGAGAATCACTTGAACCCAGGAGACGGAGGTTGCAGTGAGCCAATATCATGCCACTGTACTCCAAGGGGGCAACAGAGCAAGACTCCATCTCAAAAACAGGAAAAAAAATAAATAAGCCAGGCATGGTGGCGCACCCCTGTAGTCCCAGCTACTCAGGAATCTGACACAAGACAATTGCTTGAATTTGGGAGGCGGAGATTGCAGGGAAGTGGTGATTGCAGGGAGGAGAGATTGTGCCACTGCACTCCTGCCTGGGCATCTTTAAATAAATAAACAGATGAAATTAAGTAAATAAACCTTCATAGATTATCTACACGATACAACTGAAATGTACGCGAGATGTACATATGCACAACTGACTAGATGAAAATATCACTAACTTTGACTTTTCCAAAGTCAAAGGTAATCAAGGCCAATCTTAAAGTTATGAATTTAGCTGATTTCTGTGTTCCTGGTTGCCCCAGCTTTGCCTTTATTCAGAGCTAAGCAGTATTCTACAGCTTTTTCCTCTTCTTCCCTAATTAAACTAGAAATGTTCCAAATTAACTGTAATTCACCTTAATATAATCAAGTTACCATAATTAAGATTTTGCTGTCCTACTCAGAGAATTCAAGACTTTGATCTTGGTTAAAATAATGTAAGATAGGCTAGGCATGGTAGCTCATAACTGTAATCCCAACACTTTGGGATGATCGCCTGAGTTTAGGAGTTTAACAAGACCCTGTCTCTGCCCCCAAAAAAAAAAAAAAAAAAAAATGGCTGAGTGTGGTGGCTCACACCTGTAATTCTAGCACTTTCAGAGGCCAGGGCAGGTGGATCACATGAGGTCAGGAGTTCGAAAACAGCCTGATCAACATGGTAAAATCCTGTCTCTACTAAAAATGCAAAAATTAGCCAGGCATGGTGGCACACGCCTGTAATCCCAGCTACGTGGGAGGCTGAAGCAGGAAAATCACCTGAACCCATGAGGCAGAGGTTGCAGTGAGCTGAGATGGTGTCACTGTTCTCCAGCCTGAGCAAGAAGAGTGAAACAACGTCTTGGGGGGTGGGTTGGCCAGGTGCGATGGCTCATGCCTCTAATCCCAGCACTTTGGAAGGCCAAGGTGGACACATCACAAGGTCAAGACATCCAGACTATCCTCACCAACATGATGAAACCCCGTCTCTACTAAAAATACAAAAACTAGCTGGGCTTGTCGGTGTGTGCCTGTAATCCCAGTTACTGTGAAGGCTGAGGCAGGAGAATCACTTGAACATGGGAGGCGGAAGTTGCAGTGAGCCAAGATTGCACCACTGCACTCCAGCTGGCGACAGAGAAAGATTCTGTCTCAAAAAATAAAACTTAAAAAAAATTTAACTGAGCATGCCTATAGTCCCAGCAACTGGGGAAGCTGAGGCAGGAAGATCACTTGAGCCCAGGATGTTAAGGCTGCAGTGAGCCATGGTCATGCCACTGCACACCTTCCTCCTAGGCAAAGAGCAAGACTCTATCTCAAAAAAAAGTAAAGTAAGTTATCAGCAAACAACTGGGGACAAACAGGGTTTTCGTGGGTAGAGAAGGGGAAGTTACTAAACGTTAATTACTAATACAGCAACTCCTTGGTTAATCCATTTAAGATGACTATGGGGTCTCTTTGTAATCCCATACTCCACTGGAGAGGACAAGTGGGAAGAGTTGGACTAGTTAAGGTTGCTGGGAACCTCCCAAGAGCTGCAGAAGCAGAGAAGTCAAACCTTCTAAATCCACAGGGTCCTTCCAATGCTGTCATCCTCATTGCTTCTCAGCCTTTTGGCTCAGATCAAGTGTCCAAGGCTCTCATCCTCTAGGACTACCACTTCTCAGTCTACGTACTTGCCTTCTGACATGCTTTCTTGAGGGGAAGAAAACAAAGGAAGAGTTATAACAAGCAGCAGAGCTGGGCACAGTGGCTCACGCCTATAATCCCAGCACTTTGGGAGGCTGAGGCGGGCGGATCACGAGGTCAGGAGTTCAAAACCAGCCTGACCAACATGGTGAAACCCCGTCTCTACCAAAAATACGAAAATTAGCCAGGTACGGTGGTGTGCACCTATAATCCCAGCTACTTAAGAGGCTGAGGCAGGAGAATCACTTGAACTTGGGAGGCAGAGGTTACAGCGAGCCGAGATCGCATCACTGCACTCGAGACTGGGCTACAGAGACTCCATCTCAAAAAACAAAAAAACAAAACAACAACAACAACAACAACAACAACAAAAAGCAGCAACTGCAGAGAATGAAGAATAAGTCCATGGGAAAATGTTGCAAATAGAATCATCCTCCTTTACATGTCACTCCAGGAAAACTGCCAAGAACCACTCACTCCTCTAGACACACTTCCTGCAGATCCTCCCGACTCCTCCTTACATGTCAGTATTCTCCTTATTCTCCCTTCATTTCAATCCTCCTTTTGCTTCAAGATTTTGAAGTGCATGTTTTATAATCTCCAAAATATATGGCAGTATTATACCAAGTATTTAATGATATCCTACTGATCATTACCTGTGTGTCAAAGCTAAACATATATCCTAAAGCCTTGTATAGTATTTCTGCCTCTTATAATAAAATTTATGTTACATTATTAAAACAAATTTCCTTTGTCACTAAGGGATGTATTATAACGTCAAGATTAAAAAAATAAGATAGTGGCCAGGCGTAGTGGCTCACGCCTTAAATCCCACCACTTTGGGAGGCAGAGGAGGGCTGATAACGAGGTCAATGGAAAGCTAGACCATCCTGGCCAACATGGTGAAACCCCGTCTCTACTAAAACACAAAAGCATTTAGCCAGGCATGGTGGGGCACGCCTGCAGTCCCAGCCACTCGGGAGGCTGAGGCAGGGGAATAGCTTGAACCTGGGAGGCAGAGGTTGCAGTGAGCTGAGATCACGCCACTGCACTCCAGCTTGGGCGACAGAGTGAGACTCCATCTCAAAACAAACAAATAAATAAATAAATAAAAGGGGAAAAAAATCAGAGTTCAGAAATCAGCAGAATTCAAGATCTATTCTCTAGAAATCAAAACCTGTTAAGCACCATAAATGTGTTTTGGCAAGTCCAAAATAAAATGTAACTTTTCAGGTACTCCATTACATACTTTTGTTTTTAAAGGTGATTAGTTTAGACATTTTTAAAGCAAACTAAAAACTAGATATAAAGGTTTTATACTTTTACAGAACTAGATTTTCCGTTACCCACATTTCCATTAGAATTTACTGTACGGCAAGTTGGAGAGCAGGAAGCAGAGACTATTATAAAACAAAACAAGGCTTCTCTGAGTTAGAAAATAAACTTAATTAACTAGTGTTAATTGAACTTCCACTTTTTCAAATCACTTACCTAAATAAAACTTTGATATGTGAAACTGCGTCTCACTAAAAAGCATAGTTAGGAGCACATAGTTTCTTTGGGATTTAAAAACCACCATTTATTCAACTACAGATAACCAAACCCCACTGTAAAATGATTTGGGCAATCAAAGCTATTCCTAGATGAGTATAATCAGATGAACAGTAAGTCCACTTACTAAAACCAGGTAATCAAACTGCTTAATGTTCTCGATTATGAAGAATGAACTCTTCTATTTGCCACACACTCAAAGAAGGGTTTCACATTCTTCCATCATTTGGTGCAGAACTGAATGATCTATATAAATGTACCATGACTTAAACAAAAACTCTAGTGGTAGGAATAATCCACTGAACTCAATGCAAGAAATCAAAAGCTTTCCTTCTTGAAACTTCTGTCACAGAAAAAAATTAGTAAATTTGTTTTGTGAAAAGACTGCATCTGCTTTAGAACTCAGACATGCAATGGTTGTATGCCTTGCAGTCTTCCGAATGAAAATAAAAATTTTAAGGAAATATAATCTGAAATAAAACTAAAAATGATTGAGAGAGAAGAAAATAATTTAAAAATCCTGATGCAAAGCTATAACAACAGTTTCTTCACAATTTCATAAAACATTAATGAAAGGGTTACATAATCCCCTGGATTAAAGATTTTAAAGAAAGCTGCAAGGATCTCTTTCAGTTTTCAATACTGCTGTCTCTGTTCTTACAGCCACTAAAACATAACTAAATCAACTCCTAAATATAAACCACCTAGCTTTCAATAGAAGAAAAATCAAACCAAGTGCAGATAAAACATATATATTCTTTTTAAAAACACACTGTAAATTACATTTAGGTTCCTCAAACAAGTTTACAACATGTACCACATCCAGTTTATTCTCAAGGGAGAAAACCATCAAAACAAAAGCTCCCGCTTAAGAAATGATATACTTTGTAGTTAAGCTTCTATCCCAGGTGCATTTTGCTGTCACGTATTATCACTATTTCTTTTCTCTACAAAAATCTAGAAATTGTATATCTAGTTCCTTTAAAAATACCTGTGTATTATATGTTTTATAGTTAGTGTAAGGACAAGAAATGTTTAATACTGTTACTCTCTAAAAAGGAAATATCTTTTCATTTTTCTCTTTTGCAATGTTTCTTACCTTGTTTTTGCTTATTTTCTACCATGAAATTTTCTTAAACCAGTCCCTTTCAGTGTCAGTTGTTTACTGTCAATATGTCTGTGTATACTCAGGCTTTTACAATGCTTTACAGCACAGTGATAAAAAAGAAAGGGTGAACAAGAGGGCACAAGTGAAACAAAAATGGACCACATTTGAGAAACACCATTCCATTTCTCTGTCTCAAATTCCCTTAAGTTCTCATGCCAAAGATTCTCAATATCCAAAAAAGTTCCAGAGTCGGAGGTATAACACAATATGTGACAAGACAAACACAGGAGGAACCAAATCTGAACTGAAGAAATTTAATGAAATGTTAATACTCCCCCCAAAAAAATAAAAATAAATAAATAATAAACCCAACCCCTAGATTCTGGGTAGGAAGTTGCTTTTGAGACCTTGCATGGCTCAAGGTTTTTCAAACATTTTTTGAGACGGAGTTTCGCTCTTGTTGCCCAGGCTGGAGTGCAATGGCATGATCTCAGCTCACTGTAACCTCCGCCTCCCAGGTTCAAGCAATTCTCCTGCCTCAGCCTTCCAAACAGCTGGAATTACAGGCACGCACCACCAAAGCCAACTAATTTTGTATTTTTATTAGAGACAGGCTGGTCTTGAACTTCTGACCTCAAGTGATCCACCCACCTCAGTCTGCCAAAGTTCTGGGATTACAGGTTGTGAGCCACCATGCCCAGCTTTCAAACTTTTTTTTAAGAGATGGAGTTTCACCATATTGGCCAGACTGGTCTTGAACTTCTGACCTCATGATCCACCCACCTCAGCCTCCCAAAGTACTGGGATTACAGAGGTGAGCCACCGCGCCTGGCCTTCAAACTTTTTTAACTGTAAGAAATGTATTTTATCCTTTGACCAGGAACTCAAAAAAAAGAGAGAAAGAAAGAGAGAAAGAAATACACTTTACGTTGTAAAGTGTACATATTATGTAGGAGAAGTTTTTCCCAAAACAATACTTTTCCTTACCAAGTGCAATGTCAGTGCATTCTGTTCTACATTTTATTTTCAATGCTAGTAAAACAACACTGATTTTATAAATTATTAAAAAATCACAGTCCACAGTTTGAAAAACACAGGCTTAAAAATGGGTATCCTTTGTAATAGGATCTTTTCGGTAATTTGCCTCTACCTGTCTCTTTAGCAGGATGAGCAGGTATTTTAAAGCTCCTACCATTATTACTGATTTCATTAAAGTAAGTGGTTCTTAAAGTGTGGTCCTCTAACCAATGTGATCATCATTTGAGATAAATATAAATTATTGGGCCCCACCCCAGACCTACTGAAACCCCCAGGTGAGGCCAAGCAATCTACAGTTTACCAAGCCCTCCAGGTGATTTTGATGCAAGCTAATATCTGGGAGCCACCCCACTGAAGAAGTTTTTATCTTCTATTTAGCAATCCAGTACACACTACTAGGTGCCAGTCACTATCCTAAAAGCTCTACAAATACTAACTCACATGAAAAAAAAAAAAACAACACCACCACCTTATAAAGTAGGATCTATTACTATTAGCATTCTGATGAGGAAACTGCACAGAAACTTAGCTAAGTGGTGGAATTACAACTCAAACTTATTTTCAGTTTAGCAAAGTATGCCTATCCTTTTTCTGATCAAGTGTCTACTTCCACTCCTTTAGTTCAGCTATTCCTCCCCTCTCAAATTCCCCACCTTGTTAACGAACTTATTTCCTAATATTACTGTCATCATCCTAAAACAAATTTCTTTTCTAAAACACTAGAATGCAAGTCACTTAACCTTGCTTTTAGGAGCTTTCCTTTGGTCCTAGATGGCATCTTAGCATTAATTATGAAGCTGAAGTTTCTTCTATTTCTGAAGACCTCTGAACCTATTAATGGCTCCACTGTTAATTTCTCTTGTATCTAGTATCCTAGCCAGTTCCACCAGATGATTACTCTGTCCTCAGACAACTTTCTTTCTCGTCCACCTTATCTACTACTCGCTCCTATAGGGATTATTTCTCCCATGCCCCCGCCATCTCCGTTCCATTTTGCACGACTCCGCTCCAACTGGGAGAACGTCCACTTCCCTGCTGGCTCCTCACCCCAGTCTCAAACCCAAGCCACTCCTCGAGGACTTCTTTCCTGGTCCCCTGGGGATCCTCAGACCCAGGAGCTGCCAGGCCGGTTGGGTCTCCCATCCCAGCCCAGATACGGGGGGTGGGGGGGGGGGGGGGACAGGGCGCTCCGGTTCCTCCCTCGTGCAGTTCAAGGTCTCCACCCGTCCGACCCTCCGAAGACCCGCTGCTCCTCATCTCCCCAGGAGCCCCCTCCCTTAGAGAGCCGGTTTTCTCAGGAGGGTCGCCAACCCCCTCCGAGCGTTTCCTCAGACGCCCCTACTTGGAGCAAGTCTGCTCCCTGTCACCCGAGACCCCGGCCACCCTTGGTCTTCCCACCTCCCTCAGACCGGGGCCACTCCCCGTTCCGCTGCCCCCCACCCACCCCGCTCCCTCCACACGCTGGAGGGCTGCCGGGCTGCCTGGGTTCCCCTTCGCCCTGGCACCCAAGCTGTCCTGGGACACCCGAAGACACCCCGACCTCAGAGCAGGTAGTTACAGGTCACCCCCCTTTCTGGGACCCTGTCCGCTTCCGTCTCCTCAGAGACCTATTCCTCACACACTGGCCGCCGGTCAGTTCCCCAGACCGGAGCAGCTAGACGTCCCAAGGGACCTCCTGGCCTGACCCGCGTGGGTCCGGCCCCAGCCTACTTTCCTGGGGCGAACTCCGCAGCCAGAAGCCCAGCCATTCTTCCCCCAGCCCAGTCAGCACGAACTCGCCGCCGCCCCCGCCGCCGCCGCCCTGGCCCCGGCCCCGACTGGAAGTCCAGGCCCTCTTCCTCCGGCCTCCGCCTCCGGAGCGCTGAGCTGGAGATTCCGCCCCGCTACGGCCCCCAGATCTCTGACTCGCGTTACCGGCACTCACCTGCCGCTGCCCGCGACCAACTCCAGCGCCACTGCCTCTACCTCGGCCGCCAGTGGCCACCAAGCGCCACCACCTCCCCCATGACAACAGGCCCACCCTCTTTCATACTTCTAACCTATCCATTGGATAGTAGGACGGCAGCTCTCCTCTTTGATTGGCTTAGCATACCCGCCCGTCATCGCGTCTTTACCGCCCCTTTTCCTGAACCCGGTATTCGCCCCCGCCCGGACCTGGAGCGTCCTAGCCCAAGCTTTAGTTGTAATTGGTTGAGGGTTGGTCAATTCGAAGTTGTGATAGGCTGCCAAAAATGTCTGTTAAGCTAACTGGCAAGCGATGTGACGACTAAGGTTGATTCAAGCTTGTGCACAGTTTGGTTGCACAGTAGAAAGCAAAGGAGGGGCAAACGCTCACATCCGAGATTACCAGAGAGGGGTTAACTCTTTGTTGTAGAGTTTTCTCTGTAAACTCTTCCGCTTCTCCAGCTCCCTTCCTACAAGGAGAAGCTTATCTCTGCTAGCTTTACTCATAGGGGTAGTACTTAAAAAACACTAACATCAGAGGTTGTGTTTAAGAAGTGTTTGTAAGCTCTGGGGAGAAAGATATCTTAGAGATAGAAATGTTCCTTTTTTTTCTTTGGATGCGCCCAATTTCATTGAAGTTCTTTCCAGGATCCTCCATGCTAAAGGGCAAAGCGCTACCTTTCATTTAGCAGAAATCAGTCAACTTCGGTTGCAATTATAAACGTCGTCAATAAACTGAAGTGGCTTGTTGGGAGTTCTCCAGCTTCCAGATCCATTCCTGCCAAGTGGCCAGGCAGCCATTAGCAACTTTCTTTTTCTTTTTCTTTCTTTTTTTTTTTTTTTTTTTGAGACGGAGTTTTGCTCTTGTTACCCAGGCTGGAGTGCGGTGGCGCTATCTCGGTTCACCACAACCTCCGCCTCCGGGTTCAAGCGATTCTCCTGCCTCAGCCTCCCGAGTTGCTGGGACTGTAGGCGCGCCCCACCACGCCCGGCTAATTTTTTTAATACAGTTTAGTAAAGACAGGGTTTCTCCATGTTGGTCAGGCTGGAGCTCCCAATCTCAGGTGATCCGCCCGCCTTGGCCTCCCAAAGTGCTGGGATTGCAGACGTGAGCTACCACGCCCGGCCCGCAGCTTTCTAATAAGCGGACCATGTTATACCCGTGCGATGCTGTGGAAATTAGAATTCCGCTTCCCCCACCTCTCACTGCCACTTTGTTTTTCTGTTCAGCAATTCTTAAATAGCCCTACTAGCTGTGTGTCAGATACTTTAAAACTTCTCTCTCTCTTTTTATTTTTTCTAAAACTCTTCTTCCTAACAGTCTAAATTAGGGCCATTGAATGAATTGCCGGGTTGTGTTTTTTTTTTTTCCTCACTTGGCACAATGCACAAGAATAAATGATTACATTTTTTATTCACTTGGGTACAAATCACAGTAGGCATTTTGAGAAATCTAGTGTTGCTATAAAAACTCTTGTGCTCCTAGAAATATATTCATCATTAGCTTTTTGCTTTACTTTTTTTTCCACCCACTTTTCCTGCTCCTAAATAACAAAATGCTGGTCTGATTACTCTTTCAATTTCTAAATCAGATTTAAATGTACCTTCTCACAACTCCACTTATGATACACAAACCCATGGGCCATGAAACATAGCACCCAGGGATGGGTTAAGACACTGTCCCATTCGGCGGCTCTCACCTGGAATCCCAACACTCTGGGAGGCCGAGGCAAGCAGATCACTTGAGGTCAGGAGTTGGAGACCAGCCTGGCCAACATGGTGAAACCCTGTCTCTATCGATCGAGTCATTGCACTCCAGCCTGGGCAACAGAGCGAGACTCTGTCTTAAAAAAAAAAGAAGACACTGCTATCAAGGAGGCATTCCCTGAAGGATGTGGAGTTTGGAAATTTTGTGCTTTGTCCCTTTCTTATTTTTGCTAACTCTTTGTCTCATATTTATTCTATTTATTAACCTCGTTGTTTTTTGCAGAGCAGGTTACAAGGAATCTAAAACTGGTTTATTATTCAGAAAAATATTGTGTATTTTCTAATCGAGTTTAAATAAAGTACATACTTCTATCACCAAACTAAGCAGAAATTATTCCTCCAGTAACTATACATAACAATAAAGTGCCTTTTCCTAGTTATTTTCCGGAACTTTCCTCCCCCTCCTCTCTTCCTCACCTTCCAATTTAGAAATAACCTCCCATTCAATTCAATGACTCACAAAAAGTCTGTGAAAGGAAAGTGGAAAAGCCAAAATAACTTAGAGATGTCTGAATCATTCAGTTGAAGGAAGGATCAGACATTGACCATGATAAGATAGACGCCAAGACATAAGGCAAGCCTGAGCTAACATCTCATAACATATGAAGTAATGCAAACATGAAGATGCCCCAAGAAAAGCAAATACCAGTATGTCCTTTCACACAGCCTTTTAATATATCACCAGCAGCTTGCTTCTCTCTAGTCTTGGCAGTGTGCCGTGCTACCAATTTTAGAGCAAGTTAGAAGACAATTAATGTCCTGACAGATAGGAAACAATAACGTCATAGAGGGCATGACCATTATTATGGTGCTTTGGGTAATAATGGCTTTTGCACAGCCCTAGTGACTAGGTGCCATAGAGAACATAGAATTAGGCCAGCCTTGCTAAGTGGACTTGCCATCTAAGTTTAGGAATGCAGTAAAATTACTATCACAAAACTAGGTGGAAAATTGTCACAAAACTCAGTCACTATTTCATACACTAAAAAAGAAAAAAGAAAAAAGCATGCACAAATGCTTTTGCTCATACACACGTCTCTCATTCCTATTCTTTGTGATTATCAGTTAAGAAAGGACATATAAAATAAATATGTTATAACCCAGTAAGAAGTCGGAAGACCTTAAGGAAGGTTTTAAGGAACATGCCTTGACGTAACAGAAAGTTATTGTGTTATTAGACTGTGCAGTACTGGAGAGGTTATTGCTTGTACCCTACATTTTGCTTTCACGTGCACACAGTAACCCTATCATGTAATTACTCTATCCGGCTTCTCTCTTTTCTTTCCTGTGTTTTGTGCTTCTCCACCATTCTCAGGGCTCCCTCTCAGAAAGCAAGAACACTGGAGTCTGGGAGTCTGCAGCTTCATGTTGCATGGCTGGCTGTGGAGGTGCTTCAGATGGTATCTGTTCAGAGCCACTTGGGCACAACCAAAATGGCAGGTATATTCAGGGCAAAAATAGCGTTTATAAATCCCAGTTAAGCAGAAAATGGAGGACTCAGAGTGATGTCCAATATCCAAGGAGTGATATGGTATGCCTTAGGCTTTCCTGTATATTAATGCTGTTTCTCCTGCTCTCTTTCATATGCCACTTTTCAAGGGAGAAGAGTCCAAGTCTCCTTTCAGTTCTATTTTAGCCCAGAGGGGCAGTCTTACTAGGGAAAGGCTCCATTTTTTGCTTTTGGATTTTTTTCTTCTGGATTCTACACACGATTCCAATTCCAACTAGATTAGAGAAATAACCGGTGGAGAAGAAAATCGCTCAGATAGCAGACAAGGGCCAGAGCTGCCTGCCATTAGCAGTTGGAGGCAAGCCAAAATATTTGATAAGAGGTAGTTTCCTGAGTTAGGGATCCCTGAGGGTGGAGGCTGACAAAGATGAAGGGATTAGAGAGAAGGGGAGGGGAAAGGAGGGAAGAGGAGGGGATAAGGGGGCAAGAGAGAAAAGGATAAGAAAAGCTAGAAAAACAGTTAAGAACCCAATCAGAGTGCTGAGCCAGCTTAGAGTCCTACCTCGCCTATCCCCCCCCACCTCCCATGTGGACTTTATACCAGGTTGCATAATTACATCAGCAAAGTGCAGCCTCTGTCACTGGTTAAAAGGGAAAGCATGCCAGGCTCCAGCCTATGGGACCGTTGTTCTGCTGCCACCTGGAAATCCTCCCAGAGCTCAAAGCCTGCTGCTCTGGGCAAAGCTGACAAGGAAGGACAGATTCATGCGGCCAACCAAGAAGCGTATCTTCATTTGTTTCCCTTAAGGTGACCACTGGAAAAAAGCACTGGTTAAACAAAGGGAGACTATCTGGGAGAAGGTGTTTTTACCCTTTCGAGCTGGGGCGCTTTCACCCCAGGGAAGTGCCATGCTGCTTTCCACTCTGCAACAAGGCACTGTGATTTCAAAGTTCAAGGTTCTGTTTCATGGATGGGAAGAAAAAAAATCAGTGAAAGGAGGTGTTCTTGTCTCTCAGGCAGAACTATTTGCTATCTGATTCCAGAGCTCGTGTAATTTTTAAATACCACACTATGACTTTTCGTTACTAAATGTATTCATTTTCATCCTCAAGAAAAGTGTATGCACCCTTCCACCTGCTTTACATATTATGGGTAAGATGGCTGGAGTGCTTGTAAAAATGGATGGACTTGTAGCTCTTAGCGCTGCCATTGTGCTATTGACTGGAGCCCCTGGTTACTATCACCAGATCTATGGGTGGACCAGCTATTCTTCTGCAGCAGGGAGTGGACCAACTCAGAACACTTAGCACCATATAAACTTTTGTCCATCTCTGTTTTACATGCACACAAAGAGTTTCCTGGAAACATGGCTCCACTCCAAGGATTTCAGAGAGTAGAATTCTTCTAGAACTGCAGTGTCCCAATCACTTGGAACCTCATCAGAAAGCAGACTTGAAGTCAGACCCTAGAATCTAATATATTCCAAAAGCTCTGGCTCTGCCATTTACCAACTGTGTGAAACATTGATTTATCACCCTAAAGCTTCGTTTTCTTCATCTATTAAGTGAAATATGGATTAGAGATCTTGTCTTGCATAACAAATTATCCCAAAACTTAGTAGCTTTAAACAACAGTTATCATCTCACAGTTTCTGTGAGTCAACCCTCTGACTTTGGGTCCCTTATAAGACCACAGTCCTCTCGCGCTCAGTTGGGACAGATCTGCTTTCTGCTTCATTCACCTGGTTATTGTTGGCAGGACTCACTTCCTAAGGCCTTGGTTTCCCAGGAGCTGCTGGCCAGAAGCCTCCCTCAATGCCCTGCCTCATGGTCCTCTTCGTAGAGCATCTCACAATGTAGCAGCTTACTTCGTCAGTGCAAGCAAGCTAGAGCAAGAGAGAGGACCCACCAAAGAGAGTGCTAGCAAGACAGAAGGCCCAGTCTTTTGTAATCCAATCACAGATGTGACATCCCATCACTTTTGACACATCCTAAGTTAGAAGTAAGTCATTAGGTTCAGCCCACACTCAGTAAGTCATTAGGATTACACAAGGATGTAAAGACCAGCAAGAGGATCATTAGAAGCAGCCTACTCTAAGATAATAATAATAATAATAATAATAACTCTAAGATAATAATACCTACGTTTAAAATTTAAATTAGAGCCTGCACAGTTGGCAGCTACTTAGGAGGCTGAGGTAGGAGGCTCACTTGAGGCCAGGGGTTTGAGGCCAGCTTGGACAACATAGTGAGACTCCTCCATCTCTTAAAAAAAAAGGAGGGGGGCTGGGTGTAGTGGCTCACGCCTGTAATCCAAGCACTTTGGAGGCCAAGACAGACAGATCACCTGAGGTCAGGAGTTCAAGACCAGCCTGACCAACATGGTGAGACCCCGTCTTAAAAAGAAGAAGAAATATGGCTGGGCACGGTGGCTCACATCTGTAATCGCAGCACTTTGGGAGGCCGAGGCAGGTGGATCACTTGAGGTCAGGAGTTCAAGACCAGTCTGGTCAACAGGGTAAAACCCCATCTCTACTAAAAAGAAAATACAAAAATTAGCTGGGTGTGATGGCCCATGCTGTAATCCCAGCTACTGAGAAGGCTGAGGCAGGAGAGTTGCCTGAACCCAGGAGGCGCAGATTGCAGTGAGCCAAGATCGCACCACTGCACTCCATCCTGGGCAAAGAAGCAAGACTCTGTCTTAACAACAAAAAAGAAATATATGTGTGTATATTTTTAAATATACAAAAATCAAATTAGAGAATATGTTCAATTCAGGGCCCACATATGTATGCAATATATAACTGTTATAGATAATATTATTACCATTAATATTATTATTGAGTATATAATGGCTGGTTTTCTCCCCTAGCTCCTAGAAGGAACCATTCTATGAGGAGTAAATGAAATAATATACGTAATTCAGGACCTGACATGCAGTAAATGCTCAATAATTGTTAGTTATTATTAACATTATTACATGTGTGATATTTGATATTCTCTCCAAGCTACTGGAAGGAAATACTATGAACTCTCTTAACTTTTCCAGGATGGCCTTATTTCCATATATTTTGTTTGATTTTTTTCATTAGCACTCTATAATTGCCAGAGCACAATTCCAGATTTGGGGTTCATAAAACATGACCACTAAAACCATGACACAGTCTAATTTCCTGTCTGCCCTATACCAAGAAGGGTATGTCCAAAACCAGTAAAATGGGCTAATTATGGCAGCACCTCCTATATGCAGAAAAGTCAGAGCCTGGCCCCATCCAGAATCCAGAGAGAAGGGATTGTGCCTGGGAGAATGAGCAGAGACTTGGCTATGTGACCTTTGTCCCCTTCAAAATATGCTTGTCATTGTGCAATCTACTGAGTCAATCCTCCACTAAGAATGAGAGAAAGAGGGACCAACAAGGCCCTACAGATGGGATAAGGGTGTCCAAGAAGACGTTTTCACACCTGGGTTGAAAGTAATAAGAACCGATAAAAATAAAGAGCAATTTTGCAATTAGAAAGTTGGAAGAGAGTCCAGTTTGCAACATGAAAGAAAGATCACTAAGAGGCTGGAGTCACCCTTCAGGGCTGGGTTGAAGTTGTCTTCCTTATAAAGGTGGAGGATATTGAGGGTTGGCCTGTGGCCAGGGAAAATGAGGAACTATAATCAAGAAAACCCCATTATTTTGGCTTTGAGTCATTTCTCAGGGCTCACCCATAATTATTACATAAGAAAGATACAAAAAACAAAAACCTACCAAAGTGTAAATGATCCTTAAACCAAAGACACTGTAGAAATACAAAGATCCAGGCCGGACACGGTGGCTCATGCCTGTAATTCTAGCACTTTGGGAGGCCGAGGCAGGCAGATCACCTGAGGTTGGAGTTCGAGACCAGGCTGACCAACATGGAGAAACCCTGTCTCTACTAAAAATACAAAATTAGCCAGGCGTTGTGGCACATGCCTGTAATCCCAGCTACTCAGGGCGGGGAGGGAGGGCAGGTGGGGGTGCTGAGGCAGGAGAATCGTTTGAACCAGGGAAGCAGAGGTTACAGTGAGGCAAGATCGCGCCATTGCACTCCAGCCTGGGCAACAAGAGTGAAACTCCATCTCAAAAAAAATAAAAAGAAGAAGAAAAAGAAAGAAATACAACGATCCAAGTCTTTGCAACTTATCTGTCTTTCTCTGTCTCTGTTTCTTCTTCTCCCTCCCATATTTGCACATGTTCTTTTGTTTCTTTTCCACACAGAAGAAAACTATTCTTACAAGGAAATGTCTTAAGACCCGTTAGGCTGGAATTGTTTTCAGATCAGAAATCATCTTCTCTAGCAGTCTCCACTGCCTGTCTCTCTTGGACTCCTGTGGACAGGATTAGAGCTCAACATTCACAGATAAGGACAGTTTACACCTCTGCCTCTAAATCAAGTCACTGCAGCTGTGATTTAAAGAGGCCGACTGATTTTCTGAGCTGCACTAGCCCTGGCCCTGTCTTCTCCTGAAACGTCCCAAACATTACCAGATTTGTACACAGAAAGCCTCAAAGCAGAAGTTGCTGGGAAAGTTCTGCAAACATGAAGAGGAGAAGTGCACCAATATCAAGTTCCTCTTCCTGTGGCTCTGGTTTTCTCTCCTTCCTATTCTGTGTTTCCTCTGTGTCCGGGACAGAGGAGACTTGGTTTCCATACCTCTTAGTAGTCAGAGAAAACCTTGTTCTGCCCCCTTGGCAGGTTAGTTTTCGAAGGGAAAGACAGGGTAAAGAGATGAGGACTTGCCCCCAGGAAGTCTGCCTGTACAATAGGAATGATGTATTTATTTATTCAGCCCTTTCCTCCACTGCAGCCAAAGGAGCAGCCATTTCATTTTGCCCTCAGGAAGTGTATTTAGTGGTAAGCTTTCTTTCTTTTCCTGTTAGTTTCCTGCAAAAGGACATCAGTGTCCTCCTCATTGGAGCAGCTGATAAGGATGTTGTTGCTCAAATAGAGACAGAAAAACGTATTTCCTGTCGCAGACCTAGGCCATCCCAAGGTCATGGAGAATTAGACCAGGCTGTAGAAATAACGGAAGAACCTGATTTTCATGCCTATTTCCCTGGTGCAGTCTTCCTCCCTGATATACTCTGCAATAATTACACATTCCATTTAAAGTAGGAATTCACACTTTTCCAAAGTAGCATCATGTTGTACAGAAGCGGAGCTGGCTGCACTGTAGTTGGCATAGCCTATTAGTTACTTTGGAGAGTTTATGTGAAGAGGCAACTTTGGGTTTAACTTATGTCTTGGGGAACTCATACAAATAGCATAGGTTACCCTAAGGTGGATTCCATTTGCTAGCTCCTGCCCATCCTACAGATTTTATCTTCAAAGTTACTATTGCCGGGGAGGCTTCCTGATACCCATCTCCAAGCCACATTGGGTTGGGTGGCCCTCTTACACACACTTCACTTCCACTTTGGAATACACATATCCCATGGGTAAACCTGCTCAGTGCCTATCCATCCAGCAACATGTTGGCGCTGTAATACCAGAGACAACAACCTTCCTGCTCATGGCTGCGGAGCACAGGGCCTGGCCCACAGTAGTTCACTAAATATTTAGTGAATGAATGAGTGAGTCAGGAATTGTCTCTAGGAGCAGCCTTGCCACCTGACACAATCATTTATTTTGTGGTGGTGCTGTAGAAGTTATAAAAAAGACGTGCTAATTATCACATGATGATCACTGGTGGTTACAGTAATTAGAGCACAGTGGTGGAGTATGACTAAATAAAGCTCTCCACCAGGTGGGGGGCTATCCCTGCACTCTGAATTTGGAATCCCACTGTCTTAGACTCCTGTGGACAGGGTCATTCCTTTGGGAAATTCTATTTGGGGTTGCCAACACTGGGGAACAGGGAGAATTAAGCTCCATTTCCCCAAACTCAGTGAAATCTTTCTGATATGAAAATTAAATTAAAGAACAAGGTCATTGGTGGCCCTCTGCTGGTTTCCTTTCAGCCTCTGAGACAGATTTCCCCATCAAGGGTCTGTGCTGAGTCATCCCCCCTCCAGCAAAAACAAGTCAGCAGCACCCTGAGGATGGGTAATGGAAGTAAAGACTCATCCTGCTAATCTTCTCCTCCCACGGAGGCCAAGGTCCTTGGTCTTCGCCCCCTCCCTGGGAACAAGAGGGCAACCCAAAAGAAAAGACTCTCCTTCCCACTCCTCTCTCTCTTACAAGCTCATGGTCTGTGGTTTCCTCTTTCTTCTGCCAATGGAAGTCGAGGATAGAGATAGGGGAGAAGGAAGAAGAAACAAAAGGGCACAGAATTGTACTTTGCTGGCTGGGGGGAGGTGGAACACATAGGTAAGGGGTATGAATTCGGATGAAGAATGACAAGAAACGAAGAATCCTTTGAAGTTCTCCAACAATTCTCACATCCAGGACAGCTAAAGCACAGCTCAGTTGCAGGGACACCAGGGAGCCCAGAAATGTAAATAGTGGGAGGTGATGACAGCAAAGAAGCCGGCACATCAGATACACAGGCGCCTACAAAGAGTTACGCCCTGTGGGAGAACCACAAACTGCCCAAGACTGGGTAACGAGAGAGTGGGTGTTCAGTGTGAGACCTTGAATCAGAGGCCCACGCTCTATATCTAGCTCAGTCTCCAACTTGTGGGGAGGACTCGGGTGAAAGATGAATGTCAGAGATGTGGCTTAATCAGCTGCCTATGGGATGGGCACATGTTTGGGAGACACTTTGAAATCTCTAGATGAAAGGAAATGCCAGAAAAAGCCATCATTACTTTGAGTGCTGATCATAGAGCAGCCAGAGCATCTTTGAGCTCCTATATTGGAATCAGAGACTACAGTATTTTCATATTGTGCAGTCCAATTTCTGAAGACTAGTTTTTTAATAACATCAATTGAGAACAGGTCATTTGTGAGGTGCCCTAGGAATACAAACAGAAATCTCATCACAAGTATAGAAATTTCCAACCAAGCTCTAGCAAGTTATCTATGCAGACTGATTCTAGCCAGGCCTAACTTGCCTAGGGAGATGAGGTACAGGCTATGACCTGATGACACTTCTCCTTTTCTCTCCTCTCTTTCTCTCTTTCACGTGTGCATAAGGCAACTTAGAAACATTAACTCACCAAAGAATACTTGGAGACTTCCAAATGATCACACCCCAACCGTGGCTCTTCATCTTCAAACACTTAGCCTTTTTTTTTTTTTTTTTTTAAAGGAATGTGATGTGCTTAAACCAGATCTTTTTTCTATTTGGCAGGTACATGACCCTAGTATTTTCCTTCTCTATTCATTCCCTTCTATACCATAAATACTTCTACTTGACACCCTCCTCTGGTCTCTGTTCTATGAACCATCTAGATTATCATTCCAAATGAATACATTTGTTTTTGAGCCCTTAAATCCAAGAATATTCCCCTTCCTGTTCTCTCCAAAGCTAATAGGCTGACTAAACTCAGAACAGGACTTTAAGCTGGCAACAAGTGCTTACCTGACCTGAATGACTTAAGCTGCAATCATCCCAGGTCACAACCATCAGAGGAACAGATATTATTTTTCTCCTGTTGCACAAAGTGGACAAAGGTTGACTAGCTGGAGCAGAATGGATCTCTTGATAAAGCCAGAGCTCCTTGTAAACCAAGAAAAATCTCAAGAATGGGCATGTGATTGCTAAGCAAGCTCTGTGGGAGAGTTCAACCTATAATATGACAAATGGCGTGGGTAAGACCGACATGAAATCATGTCTCAGATACCCAAATCTTAGGTTTCAACGTCTCTTACAAAGTTCCAGGAGAGTTAAACTTAGGACCGATGTAAAGGAAGACTAAACTGTAGGTAGTAAATGCATGGCACTCATTACCCAGGGAGGGAATACAATCAGAATACAGAAAAAAATCAGGACCAATTTATGAATTGCAGAGCCATGCATGAGTAAAGCTGGATGGAGGTTGAACCACTCATTTTCTTTTTCTTTTTTTTTTTTTTTTGATGCCGTGACTCGGATTTAACTACTCATTTTCAACCCCAGCCTATGTGAGAGTCTCAGGTCCCTCTCCTAGTTCCGGGTATTCAAATTCAGTAGTTTGAAGTGGGGTCTTTATATTTTTGTAAAGCTCCCCCAAGTGATTCTGATTTATAACCAGGCTTGAGGACTACTACTTGAATAACATGAATAACCTTTCACCTATTGGATAGGTCTGACCCAGCTTGTCATCTTTCTGGTCCTAATTGTCAAGCTGCTTGGTTGATGAATGGCAATTCAAACAGATATAGCTGGTATCCTTGCAACATGGGAACAAACTCCAGAGCAGTCATTAGACCTTGACGCTACAGATCAAATCAAGCAGTATAATAATCCTCTGGTCTCTGGTTCATTCAGAGTCCTCTCCAAGATCTCTAAGTCTTTCCCACCTTAGGGATGAATCAGCGGAGGCGTTTAAAACAAGGTACTACTTTTGGAAGGAAATATTCAGATTTGCTTATTAGAATAAGATGCTGCAGACTTTTGTGTGTGTGTGTGATGGAATCTCGATTTGTCCCACAGGCTGGAGTGCAATGGCATGATCTTACCTCACTGTAGTCTCCATCTCCTGGATTCAAGCGATTTTCCTGCCTCAGCCTCCTGAGTACCTAGGATTACAGGCGTGCACCACCACACCCGGTTAATTTTTGTATTTTTAGTAGAGATGGGGTTTCCCCATATTGGCCAAGCTGGTCTCGAACTCCTGACCTCAAGTGATCCACTCGCCTTAGCCTCCCAAAGTGCTGGGATTACAGGCATGAGCCACTGTGCCTGGCCAGATGCAGACTTCTTTACACATTTTGCTCATGGCTCTTTTTGCACAGTGTTTAACATAGTACTAGGAATTCATTTATTAAGTAAATATTGATTGATTAAAAGTTAGATACGGCCAGGCGAGGTGGCTAACACCTGTAATCCCAGCACTTTAGAAGGCCGAGGCGGGTGGATCATCTCAGGTCAGGAGTTTGAGAACAGCCTGGTAAACATGGCAAAATGCCATCTCTACTAACGGTACAAAAATTAGCTGGGCGTGGTGGTGGGTGCCTGTAATCCCAGATACTCAGGAGACTGAGGCAGGAGAAGCTTGAACCTGGGAGGCGGAGGTTGCAATGAGCCGAGATTGCACCACTGCACTCAATCCTGGGAGATAAGAGCGAGACTCCTCCATCTCAAAAAAAAAAAAAAAAAAAGGCTGAGCATGGTGGCTCATGCCTGTAATCCCAGTACTTTGGGAGGCTAAGGCAGGGGGATCACGAGGTCAGGAGTTCAAGACCAGCCTGGCCAACTTGGTGAAACCCCATCTCTACTAAAAATACAAAAATTGACTGGGCATGGTAGCACACGCCTGTAGTTCCAGCTACTTGGGAGGCTGAGGCAGGAGAATTGCTTGAACTGGGACCCAGGAAGCGGAGGTTGCAGTGAGCCAAGATTGCGTCACTGCACTCCAGCCTGGATTACAGTGAGATTCCGTCTGAAAAAAAAAATTAGATACATACTCAATGCCAATAGTTTGTTGCTGAGGATATAAATAATTAAATATGGCAGCGATAAAACAAACCAGGTGTGGTCCCTAGCCTCTTAGTTACCTTATAAGCTCTCAAAAATAGTCTTTTATCATAGTGGCTGGACACAGTGCAAAACTCCACCTAAGGGTCATCCTACCCTCTTAGGAACACAACATTTAAGTTCTTTAGAAGACAGAAGTAACCTGAGGCCAAGAACAATGGTTAAAAAAAAGTGCCTGCCTTTTCTTCTCAAATGTACCTACTAGTGAAAGTTAAAAATGAACTTCTGCAGAATGAGAACTATGCTATATTCATCTTTAAATTTCTGGTACCAGGTACAGTATCTTGCACATAGTAAATGATGAGTGTTTTTAAAAAAATTTTGTTTTGGAGATGGAGTCTCACTCTGCCGCCCAAGCTGCAGTGCAGTGGCATGATCTTGGCTCACTGCAACTTCAGCCTCCCAGATTCAAGCTATTCTCCTGCCTCAGCCTCCCAAGTAACTGGAGCTACAGACACACTGCCACTCCTGACTAATCTTTTGTATTTTAGCAGAGACGGGGTTTCATTCGTGTTGCCCAGGCTGATCTTGAACTCCTGAGCTCAGGCAATCCACCCACTTCGGCCTCCCAAAGTGCTAGGATTCCAGGTATGAGCGACCGTGCCTGGCCCAGTGCTGTAAATTTTTAATTAATTAATTAATTAATTTTGAGATAGGGTCTGGTGCTGTCGCCCAGGCTAGAGTGCCATGGCCTCATCTTGGCTTACTGTAACCTCTGCCTCCTAGGCTCAAGTAATCCTCCCACCTCAGCCTCCAAGTAGCTGGGACTGCAGGCATGTGGCATCATGCTTGGCTAATTTTTAAATTTTCTTTTGGTAGAGATGGGGTCTCATTATGTCGGCTACGCTGGTCTCGAACTCCTGAGCTCAAGTGATCCTTCCACCTCGGCCTCCCAATGTGTGGTAATTGCAGGCATGAGCCACCATACCCAGCCTGTTCAATGTTTTTGAATGAGTGAATGAGTGAATGAAGCTGGAATCCCGGTTCTGCTACTAACTGTGTGTCTTTGTACAAGTTGCAGATTCTTTGTAAAACCCTTTCTTCAAGGCTGGGATAAAAACGACCTTGTTTATCTGCTGTTATGTGACTAGAAATCATGTGTTCTAAGAATCACTGGTGTCTGGGCATGGTGGCCTGTAATCCCAATACTTTGGGAGGTCGAGATGGGAGGATCCCTTGAGCCCACAAATTTGAGACCAGCCTGGGAAACATAGGGAGATCTCATCTCCACACACACAAAAAAACCTAAAAATTAGCTGGGTGCGGTGGTACATGCCTGTAGTCCTAGCTACTGGGAAGGCTGAGGCAAGAGGATTCTTTGAGCACAGGAGGTCAAGCCTGCAGTGAGCCATGATTGCACCACTGCACTCCAGCCTGGGTGACAGAATGAGACCCTGTCTCAAAATAAATAAATAAATAAATAAGGCTCTGTGCCTGGCATTCAAGCAGGTGCTCAACAAATAGTTGTGGTGATGCTGTATAGTTGTTACTCAGAATAGAGAAGCAGAAGCTTCTAAGAACCAACTTGTATGGTCAACGTGACATCTAGTGGTGAAATTTTAGAACACACACTAAAAGCACTGCTGATTTGAAATTAAATTGGGGAATGACTAGGAACTAACCGGGCACCTGATTTGCTTAAGTACCGTAACATTATTTAATTCTCACCAGTGATTTTCAACACTAGATGCATATTGGAATGACCTGTGAAGCTTTAAAAATCTACTGATGTCTGGATCTCACCCTCAGAGATGCCAATTTAACTTGCAGGAGGTGTGATTCAGGCTGTGACATTTTTAAACTGCAATTTTAACATGCAACCTGGTTGGGAACCATATGCAAGAGACCCATGAGATATTCTTCTCATTTTACAAATGATGAAAGTAAAACTCAGACGGATAACGTAATTTGCACAAAGTCACACATTTATTATTAGCAGTAGGTAATTTGAACTTGCATCTACCATTTTCCCACAACACCACATTGTTTTTGCAGAGGCTTTTGGAGGTCGGATGTGCTCTACTTAGCTCCTGCCTGGGGGAGTCTCAAACTCAGAAGCGTTAGGGAATTGCATGGTGCTGTGGGCTGAAGCACTCCAAACAACGGTTTGGTGTTGATGGGATAGTGTGGTCTAATGAAGGCACTAACTGCCTGATCCTCTCTATATATTCTTTTTTTCTGAGAAAGGCTGTTGCTTTGTTGCCTAGGCTGGAATGCAGTGGCAGGATCACAGCTCACTGCAGCCTTGAACTCCTGGGCTCAGCTGGGACCACACACACATGCCACCATGCCCAGGTATCTTTGTATTTTTTGCTCAGGCTGGTTTTTTTTATGTTTTGTAGAGTTGGGGGTCTCCCTACGTTGCTATGAACATTCATGTCAATCTCTCTATATATTTTTTACATTATTTCAAAAGAAACTCATTGTGATTTTTTGTGTTAAAAAATGATAACTTGGGTTAGGCGTGGTGGTTCATGCCTGCAATCCCAGTACTTTGGGAGGCCAAGGCAGGCAGATCACCTGAGGTGAGGAGTTCAAAACCAGTCTGGTCAACATGGTGAAACCCTGTCTCTACTAAAATACAAAAATTAGCTGGGCATGGTGGCACACACCTATAATCTCAGCTACTTGAGAGGCTGAGGCAGGAGAATTGCTCGAACCTGGGAGGTGAAGGCTGCAGGGAGCCAAGATGGTGCCACTGCACTCCAGCCTGGGTGACAGAGTGAGACTCCATCTCAAAATAAATAAATAAATAAATAAATAAACTTGGTCTGGGCATCATGGCTCATGCCTGTAATCCTAGCACTTTTGGAGTCCAAGGCAAGTGGGTCACTTGAGGTCAGGAGTTTGAGACCAGCCTGACCAACATGGTAAAACCCCGTCTACACTAAAAATACAAAAATTAGATGGGTGTAGTGGTGTGCCCCTGTAATCCCAGCTACTCAGGACGCTGAGGAAGGAGAATCGCTTGAACCTGGGAAGCAAAGGTTGCAGTGACCTGAGATTGTGCCACTACACTCCAGCCTGGGCGACACAAGAAGACTCTGTCTCAAAAACAAACAAAAAAACAACAACAACAACAAAAGAAAACGCCTTAAGCATACACATTAAAAATCTACCAAAACTTTTTAAAATTCAGTTTTGGCACTTCATTTAAAAATATATAACTGGAATCTCAAAAAAGAGTAACCAGCTTGCTCTTGACCTCTGAAAGACTCTGCTGCTGCCTCCAACAACAAAAAAAGCCCATTTTATCCAATTAGACAACAAATCCACAAGGTCAGAAAAACCACGTTATATTTGCTGGCATATTCATGGAGGCTACTAATATATGTATTTGGTAAATGTTTGGTGACAATATAGCCCATCAAGAAATGATGGAAAGGCCGGGCATGGAGGTTCATGCCTATAATCCCAGCACTTTGGGAGGCTGAGGTGGGCAGATCACTTGACACCAGGAGTTCGAGACCAGCCTGGCTAACATGGTGAAACTTTGTCTCTACTAAAAATATATATATAAATATTAGCCTGGTATGGTGGTGCACACCTGTAATCCCAGCTACTCAAGAGGCTGAGGCACAAGAATCACTTGAACCCCAGAGGCGGAGGTTGCAGTAAGCCAAGGTCCCAACACAAGGAAGGAAGAAAGGAACAGGGTTGCAGGGAGAGAGGAAATTCTAACACAGGTGCTTTCCTTCTGACCTACAACCTCCACTTTGCTGTTGGTCTGGCTGATGTGGATCACAAGGGGATGGTAACTTAGATGGAACTTGTAAACCAATGGGAACATGAACCTTGATTGAAGAATGGAAAATTTCTCTAGATCCTGACTAAAGGAAGGTCAGCACATTTCTCCCCACATGGTAGCCCAAACAGAAGCTTTCTTTTATGGCAGGATAGGGATCAGTCCCTTGTCTAATCAACCAGTGGAGTTAATGAATGTGGCAGAAGCAAGAGAGAGGAAAGATGACAAGAGGAACAATGAAAAACAAACACCTGACACAGTTCTCTTCGTGAGAAGTGAGAATCACCTATAAATGCCTCAGCCAGGAAGGACAGGTAGGGCTCTTCATAAAGGATTTGTGGAACGTCTGGAGTATTTTGTCATTATAACATTTTGTTAATAGATTAACAAGGCTGGGTGCAGTGGCTCACGCCTGTAATCCTAGTACTTTGGGAGGCCGAGGCGGGCAGATCACTTGAGGTCAGGAGTTTAAAATCAGGTTGGCCACCATGGTGAAACCCCATCTCTACTAAAAATACAAAAAATTAGCTGGGCATGGTGACGCACACCTGTAATCCCAGAGGCTGTCAACTGGGGAGGCTGAGGCAGGAGAATCGCTTGAACCTGGTAGGCGGAGGTTGCTGTGAGCTGAGATCATGCCACTGCACTCCAGCCTGGACAACAGAGACTCCATCTCAAAAAAAAAAAAAAATTAACAAAAGCATGGCCGGGCATGGTGGCTCATGCCTATAATCCCAGCACTTTAGGTCTAGGTGGGCAGATTTCTTGAGCCCAGGAGTTTGAGACTGGCCTGGGCAACATAGTGAGACCCCATCTCTACAAAAAATATAAAAATTAGCCAGGCACTGTGGTGCATGCCTGTGGTCCCAGCTACTGAGGAGGCTAAGGTGGGAGGGTTGCAGTGAACCGAGATCTCATCACTAGACTTCAGCATGGGCAACAGAGTGAGACCCCATCTCAAAAAAAGAGAAAAAAAACACACAAAACAAAACCATGATGGTAAGGAGAGCAGATACCTGCTTCTCTGTTGTGAAGAAACTTGGGAACCACTATGGAAACAGGAGAGGGGAAAGGAGCTGTCATGGACCCCTGCCGAGCTCCTTCCTTCCCCCAGCCTTTTCTCCCATCCCTCCGCTTACCTGGAAGGTCCTCCCTACTCCTTCTCTGCCTAAATCTTCTGCCGGCTCAGATCCAGCACAAATTCCCATGTCTCCATGACAACTTCTGCCCCCTTCCCTGAACTCCTACAGCACATCTGCTGTGTATCACACAATTCTCACTAAATTAAGCATATTGTCTCTGAAATGTTCTTGTGTGTCTGTCTTCTAAAACCCCTTGTAAACTCCTCGAGGACAAGGGGCATTTCTTCTGCTGCTGCTCCGTCTTCCACAGTGCTGATGGCCTAATAGACCCTCTGTATGGTCTTGCTGGCTGACTGACTGAAGGGTTCAGTTCAACTCTGTTGATCTTGCCAGCAAAGCAAAGAGTGCACAATAAAGTCCTTTCACTATGAAACGACAAATTCGAAGATAAAGGGGCTGAGAAAGTACTTGTACAGAATTATTCATTGTCTGGAATGTCTCATAGTAGCCAGATCCCAGAATCCTCAGGTTAGATGCAGAAGTAACTTTGATCCATGTGATAGTGCTTTTTAGATTAGTATTAAACTTAGAGGGAAAGTGTAAAGTAATACGCATTCCATGGGTTACATGAGTCAAGAAAAGGGAAGAGTTTCTGTTATGAAGTTAACTCGTATCCCCAAAGATCTCCCCACCATGTTTCATATTAGGAATATGAAAATTCCATGTTTCAGCTAGGAATTCATAGGAGAAAATATTGCTTTATGTATTTTCTTTATTTATTTTGAGATGGAGTCTCACTCTCTCGCCCGGCTGGAGTGCAGTGGCGGGATCTTGGCTCACTGCAACTTCCGCCTCCAGGGTTCAAGCAATTCTCCTGCCTCAGCCTCCTGAGTAGTTGGGATTACAGGTGCCTGCCACCATGCCTGGCTAATTTTTGTATTTTTATTAGAAACAAGGTTTCACTATGTTGGCCAGGCTGGTCTTGAAATCCTGACCTCAGGTGATCCGCCTGCCTCAGCCTCCCAAAGTATTGGGATTACAGGTGTGAGCCACCATGCCCAGGCTTGCTTTTTATATTTTTGACAATAACAGTGCCACAGGAAAAGAGGATGTGATTAAGGGAAGAAAAAAGGGGAGAGGCTCACATGGTTTTTATTTTCATTAATGATGGTCTCAAACATTTTAGGGTGTAAACAGCAATCAGTATTTAGAAAAGGAGGTTGTATTCACACTACTTGGAAATCTGGGTCTTTCCTCATCCATGGCAATTTTTGTGTATCATGTGCTCTTACAGAATCCCATCTTATGATACGGATTCAGTTTGCAGCTGTTCTATGATGCCTGAGTATTTCAAATATTAAGTACATTGAAGCTCATGAGAATTGCTAATCAGCCTTGTGAAACTGTGGAGTTGTTTCTGAGGGATAGAAATGCATTCATACCCACCCACACAGTACAAAGGGGGGAATGATTACACTGGCCTGGTTTTTTTGTAATAGTCCTGTGACATGGCTTCCATACTGCTCTGTGGGCTATAGTTAAAGAACCTAATCTAGAACAAGACTAGACTTGTAGATTTAAAAAGTCACCTAAGCTGTTTCTTTCCTAGACAAATGGGATTCTAATTTGGGTTTCATTTTATTTTATTTTTGTTATTAATATTTTTTTGAGACCGAGTTTCACTCTTGTTGTCCACGCTGGAGTGCAATAGCGTAATCTTGGCTCACTGCAACCTCTGCCTCCTGGGTTCAAGCAATTCTCCTGCCTCAGCCTCCCAAATAGCTCGGATTACAGGCATGTGCCACCATGCCCAGCTAATTTTGTATTTTTAGTAGAGACAGGGTTTCTCCATGTTGGTCACGCTGGTCTCGAACTCCCAACCTCATGTGATCCACTCGCCTCGGTCTCTCAAAGTGCTGGGATTACAGGCGTGAGCCACCACTCCTGGCTATTTTATTATTATTATTATTTTTTTTTAAAAGAGATGGGGTTTCACTATATTTGCCAGGATGGTCTGGATCTCGTGACCTCGTGGTCCGCCCACCTCGGCCTCCCAAAGTGTTGGGATTACAGGCATGAGCCACCGTGCCCAGCTATTTTATTATTTTTTGAGACAGAGTCTCACTCTGTAATCCAGGCTGGAGTGCTGTGGCATGATCTCAGCTCAGTGCCATCTCTGCCTCCTGGGTTCAAGTAATTCTCCTGCCTCAGCCTCCCTAGTATCTGGGATTACAGATGTGTGCCACCACACTCAGCTACTTTTTTTTTTGAGATGGGGTTTCGCCATGTTGGCCAGGCTGGTCTCGAACTCCTGACCTCAAGTGATCCACCCGCCTTGGCCTCCCAAAGTGCTGGGATTACAGGCGTAAGCCACTGCACCTGGCCATGTTTTTTGTATTTTTAGTAGCAACAAAGTTTAATCATGTTGGCCAGGCTGGTCTTGAACTCCTGGCCTCATGTGATCAACCCACCTTGACTTCTCAAAGTGCTGGGATTACAGGAATAAGCCACAGCACCTGGCCCTAATTTGGGTTTCAGAGGGCAATTTGTACCATTTTCAAAAGATGCTGGGTCCTTCAATATTACTGCTCTAGAAAGATTTGGAACTCTGATCCATATTTAGTACATGATCTTTCCGGAGTGTGGAAAAATATTCTCTGTCATCTAATGTGACGTCAATTTTCTTTAACCTTCTGTGAAAATAGTGTGCATTAAGACATGAGATCTACTGTTAAATAATTTTTCATTATAAATATAGTGACAACAAGATTGTACAGTGTCAATTAAAGAGACTCAACGTGACCAGGTCCACTGCTTCCTGCATCTTGAAGTAAGAGAAGTGTTCAGCTTAGAGGTGAGTACCTTTCTTTCCAGAGGGAGAAGACATGTTGGTAGAATCTTCTCTCTGAGTATTTACGCAGCTAAAGAGTTTGGTTGTCAGATCTAAATGGTCCCACAGCAATCCTTTTCTCCCGGGAGGTGCGTAGATCTTTGACAAGTGATGAACGAACTCTGCTTCGTGTGGTTAGGCCTGGGACTGAACTTTGTAACCAGGGATTTGGTGCGTGGGGCTTCACAGGCTGCAGAGAAATATGAAAACATGAGTGCATATGCCAAACGTGTCTCATGTGAGAGACAGAGCCAAAGTGAAGGCTTCTTTGGCCATAGTGTGTCTCTCTTAACTACTATACTAAATAAGAAAATAGAACCTAGAAGTTCAAGACCTGCCTGCCTTGACCTTGTTCAGAAGCCCAATGTGGAAAATAGCCCCGAATTGCCCACCAAAAAAAGTTTGGTCATACATGTGGTGATCTTTGGGGTTAGCAACGACGGGACACTCTTCTTGTAGCTGTGAGTAAAGACCTTTAGTCCTGGGAGGTGCTGAAGAAAGGGATTCACTCAGAGTGAACAGCCCACTGCTCTATTTTAACCCCATAAACCAATGTAGCGGTGGCCAGGGTTGAGCTTGCACCTAGGTTAAAGCATCTCCAGGAATCTAAGTAGTTCTAATATTAATCCAGGTGTCTCCATCACTCCATGGAATAATAAGAGGGATATCTTCCTCACCCCCAAATGAATTATCAGCCTGGGGCAAAAGTATTAATGGGGTTATTAAAATAGTTGGAAAGAATAAATAAGACCTAGTATTTGCTAGCACAACAGGATACCTATAGTAAAAAATAATTTTTTTCCTTCTGAAAAAAAATATTTTTTCTTTTTCTTTTTCTTAAGACTGAGTCTCTCTGTCGCCTGGGTTGGAGTGCAGTGGTGCAATCTTTTCTTTTTTTTAAAGACTGAGTCTCTCTCTGTCACCTGAGCTGGAGTGCAGTGGCGCAATCTCAGCTCACTGCAACCTCCACCTCCCAGGTTCAAGTATCCTCCTGCCTTAGCCTCCCGAGTAGCTGGGATAACAGGCGCACACCACCATGCCCAGCTAATATTTGTATTTTTAGTAGAGACAGGGTTTCACCATGTTGGCTAGGATGGTCTCGATCTCTCTCTCTCTTTTTTTTTTCTCTTCTAAGAAAAAGAAGGTCTCGATCTCTTGACCTCGTGATCTGCCTGCCTTGGCCTCCCAAAGTGCTGGGATTACAGGCATGAGCCACTGCGCCCAGCCCCCTGATGTGATTATTATGCATCACATGCCTGTATCAAAATATCTCATGTACTCCATAAATATATACACCTACTGTGTACCCATAAAAGTTAAAAATACAAAAATATATGCATATAAATGAAATCCCATTTATCGTGTGCCTAAATATTTAAATGTTAAAAATCAAGCCAACAAACTATTAAGTAAAATACATTCTATCACCTACCTTGACAAGGAGAACAGGTCTGAATCTGGAGTTTTCAGATTCTTTGGAGCTCCTTAACAGAATGTGGTGACACAGGAAAGCTGACCCGCAGCTCACCCATCTCTTTCCATTACCAGCTATATCCCATACTCTGAGGACCTCACAGTTACATATGTGGACACTCCAGGCTGCATGTCCAAGCTCTGTTCACATATTCTGCCAACAGCTACCTGTTGTCCACTCCTTCAGTTTAAGGGTACACATACTAGCAATGCTGCCCACACTTGAGGAGACAGATCAGGCCATCCCAGCCTAAAAATGATCAGGAAATTTCTGAGTTTTGAGTGCCCAGAGTATATAGTCTATAAGGCAGCTGTAGACTCTTGTAGAGCGTGCCCATTTGGCCCCATGAAATTCTTGCCGTTTGAGGGGGGATGTGGCCAGAGGTAAGAGCTGAACCCTCTAAATCTGAGACACCAGGGTGGAGGCTCCTCCTGCTTCAGGGTGTTACTGCTTAGATCATTGCCAGCTTTTCTGATATAAGGTTGCCTTCCAGGAAATCTACTGCCCACAGTCCTCACTAAACTGCTTATGTGATATGAAAATACAGGGCCATAGGTTAGTAAGAGCACATCTTATGCTGCCCAACACCGAAGTATGTTAGTAACAGAGGATAAACAAGGTTTGAAATGGGAGAGATCCAAGATGGCCGATTAACAACAGCTCAGGATTGTAGCTCCCAGTGAAAGCGCAGAGAGCGAGTGGACGCCGCACTTTCAGACGAATTTTTGTTGCCCACAGACTAGGAGATTCCCGGCGGAGGAGCCAC
>CAUYLG010044376.1:0-24421 GCA_963573385.1 Cacajao melanocephalus | reverse complement strand
GAGCTGCTTGAGGAGACAGTCTGTCCTTTATAGGAGCTCACATGCTGAGCTGTGAGCTCCGTTGTTCATTCAGAGCTGCTGGGCAGGTACGTTTAAGTCTGCTGCAGCAGAACTCATAAACCCCTTTTTTTCCAGGTGTTCTGTCCTGGGGATTTAGGGCTTTATGAGTTTCTGTTGTGCTGCTGCCTTTTTTCAGGGCTGTCCTGCCCAGCCAGGAGGCAGCCTAGTCACTATCTATCTGCCTGCAGAGGCTTTGCTGAGCAGCTGTGGGCTCTGCCCAGCTGCCATGTGTACTTCCCTGCAGTCCTGTTTGTTTATACGGGTATAGTTAGAACTGCCTTGGCAATGGCAGCCCACCTGTATAATGGCGGACTCTCTAATGGCGGGCTGCCTCGGCAATGGCGAACTACCTCTGTATTGGTGGACTGCCTCGGTAATGGCGGACGCCCCTTCCCCACAGAGCTGCACCATCCCAGGTTCAGCTGCACTTGCTGTGAATCTCTCAATCCAGAGTGTTTCAGATTGCTGTTTTTTTGTGGGGGTGGACCAGCCTAGCCTGATCACCTGGCTCCCTGCCTTAGAGCCCTTTTTTTGTTGAGTTGAATGGGCCACTTGGTGTCCCAGGTGTTCCAGTTGCCTGTTGAAAAAGCGCTGGGATCTGTGTGATTTCCCGTGCAGTGACCCACTGCGCCAGCTGAAACAGATTCATGGTGCTTTTTTGTCCAGGAATCTCCTGGCCTGGGTCCCTGTTTCAGTCCCCTTTTTTTTAATCAGTTGAATGGGTGACCATCCCAGGAGCTCCAGTCACCAGCTAAAACAGCACCTGGACGTATGTATTTTGTGAGGAGAACTGCCATTCTGGCCAAAACAGCCACGCTGGTGACCCATGAGGCTCCTCCGCCTGGGAATCTCTTGGTCTGTGGGCAGTAAAAATCCGTCTGGAAATGCGGAGTCCACTCACCTTCCATGCTTTCGCTGGGAGCTGCAATCCTGAATTGCTCCTAATCGGCCATCTTGGATCTCCTGTGACACTTACATTCTTGTAGTCTTTTAAAGAATCGGTGATTTTAAGCTTATGTACTCAAGTGTGCTACTGATTGGTTTTCATGTTGTGGATTACTCTTTTTGTTCAACAGTAAGTTTAAAGAAGACTTTTTCTTCTCAATGTGCAAAATATGCTGAATTTCCTGCAAGGAAAGAATGAAATAGTACTTAAAAACCTATACCCCAGTATTTGATTTGTAACTTTGAGGTAAGTTGGTAGATCTCTAACACTGCAGACTTCTTATTTTTAAAATGTTGATAGTACTTGCAACCAGCTTTTAAACACATGAAACAGAAATACCCTGGAGGTTAATGACATTAAAAATCTGCAAATTGCTGGAAGTTCCTTGAGGTTGGAGGCCATATAAATATAGCTGTCATTCTTTTCCTGGGACTTGACCAAATTTCCTTTAACAGCAAAAGATTTTCGTTTTGTTTTCCTGAAACATGACCTATGTTAGCACTCATGATGCTTTATAGCATTGATGCAGCTGCTTACTGAACCATTTAGAGCACCTTTTGATCTGGAAACTTTGATTACATTTTATGATCACTCTCCTAAGTTCAAGGAATTTGATTTGCATCCATCAGGCAAGTAGAAGAAGAAAAGTCTTTTCTGAAGGCTTATCACCGCCTCTTCTTACCAGAATACTTTTCCAATATTTAATTCATACATATTAAGCTCTTCAGAGTTACCTGGGATGTATATATTTTGTACTTTTTCTTTAATAATTTAAAAGACTTAAAAACATAAAATCATGGGCTTTTTAGAAGCTGGAACAAATGCAGAATTTCAGTTTATTAAGTTGTTTGTTTTAGGTCCTGGAGACTCATTGCCATTTTGAAAGTTTCCAGAAAGCAGAAGTACTTGTTTGTTTGATAAAAACCAAGTAGCCACACATCAGACAATCATTTTGTAAAGGGCATAGAGCTTGTGGAGCCAAAATAATTTAGACTGCAGATGCTGCACTAACTTCCTCCTGGGATTTGGAGAATCAGCCCTGGAGCTGTCATTTCAGAAGCTGTCTCCTAAGCCACATGTGGGAAAACTTAAAACAAATTAAGTCTTGGAAACATTTAATCCTAACACTCTTTGCTAACTTTATTAGACCTGACTAGAGAAATATATGTTATCCGAGGACTACCACTGATATAATAAAGTTTGGAGAGCTGTGAAAGTCAGAGGATAGCAATCCCAGTTTGCAAACTGAAAAAGAAACCTACAAACAGGAACGGGTAAGCTGCTATTCCATGCCGTGGGAGGCAGGGAGAAAAAAGATGGAATTTAATGTTTGAAGGATGGCTGTTCACACAATTTCATTTGACTTGATGCAACTCAATATGTCAAATTGTGGCAAAAGTAAAGAATGTCAGAAAACCTGAGTTTTATTAAATGGTTTATGTTGGCTATTTACAAGGTCACCTTAAGTTTCACTACATAGCTACTAAGATTTCCTATTTTGTCAAAATACCATTACCACCTCATGTGGCATCTACAACATTTTTGAAAAACGAAAAACAATTTTCTTGGGAGTATTTATGCTACAGACCTCCATATTTAATAAAGACATCTCAGTAAACTTCAAGGCATTTTCCAACCCTTCATTTTTGTTGGCTCATTCTACAGTTAATTGGTAATCAATCTTTGTCAAGATAAGCAATTTGATCTACCTCAATGGAGTAACAAGTTCAGTTGGGAAGTGATAAAAACAACTCATTTCATTTTATTATGAACTACACTGCAGGTATTACACAGACAGACATTCTGTTTGTTTCTGTGTTATGGAGAAAGGAATGTCCAGATTTGTCATAAATGTACTGATATCACATTTATATATATAAATTATAAAACAGTGTGGTATCTAATTATATATTAATTACAAATCATTGGTTGAGCATTAATGAGTGCCTAGTGCTGTGCTACAATGGAGAAATTGTTTGGAATTTTAACAAATGAGTAAGGCTGTGTTTACTTGTCTTCAAAACATTAGTCAATTGTTCAGTTTTATAGAAAAATATGGAAGATGGCCAGGCACAGTGGCTCATGCCTGTAATCCCAGCACTTTGGGAGGCCATGGCAGGCAGACCACGAGGTCAGGAGATCGAGACCATCCTGGCTAACACGGTGAAACCCAGTCTCTGCTAAAACACAAAAAATTAGCTGGATGTGGAGGCACATACCTGTAGTAATCCCAGCTACTCGGGAGGCTGAGGCAGAGGAATCACTTGAACCCAGGAGGTAGAGGTTGCAGTGAACCGAGACTGTGCCTAACTGTCTGTCTTGGGACAGTAGTAAGAAAATGGAGAGAGGTACCAGGGAGTGTCAGTGATAGGTAGAGTTCAGTTATGTAGAACCATGTAGGCTACGATGAAGAGCTTGAATTTTATTCCAGTGGCATGGTAACCAGGGTGTGATAGTGTAATGTGTGTTTCTAAAATATATGTTGCCTGACTCACTGATAAAGAACTCCAAGTGATAAGAGTGAAAGAAACAGTTAAGCATCTACTTAGTTAGTCTAGGCAATGATAATTAATAACAGTACCACATGAAGAGTGTCCTCTTACTTTTTCTATATAAAAAGAGGATTAGGTAGGAGGGAGAGAGAGAAGGAAGAAGGAGGGTGGAAGGGAGAAGGAAAATAAGGGAGGGAGGGAGGAAGGAAGGAAGGAAGGAGGAAGGGAATGTTTTCTCTAAAATAGGATAAGTGTAGTTACTTTATAGTCATTTTATAATACCTTTTATGAAAGATAAACATAAATTTTAAGGAAAGAAACTATGTCATTTTTTCAAATATTTAACCATTATTTTAAATCACTTATTCAACTGGTTTTGTTTTGAAGCCAAATAAAGCAAGCTTTGTCTAACAAAGTAACCACACGATCTGAATTTCTTAGAACAACATCTATTTGGCATATGTTATTTCACCATCAAAATCCAGTATTACCATGCTCACCTATATCCTTTGAGGCTGTGTTATCATTTTTTTTTTTAAACCAGGGGTGTGTAATTGGGATTAGAGAAAGATATGTGGCCTCTGTGGTAGAAGTGTATATGAATTCACAGCTGTGATTTTCAATGGTCATCGTCCCAGAAGCAGCTGAGTAATTTTCCTACATTCCACTTCTCGATTAATTTGATCAGTTTTAAAAATGTTTTGCATGGCAGGATCAATATAACTACTTGTTGTGTGCTAGGCATTATGGTAATTATTTCTTTATGTGTTTTCTAAGTTAATTCTCAAAACATGCCTGTGATATATATATTACTACAATTTAAAAAAATAAAGACAGAAAGAAACTAAAGCAAAATGAGATTACTTGCCCAAGGTGACAGTTTGTAAATAACAGCCAGGATTCAAACTCAGATCATCCTGACTCCAAAGACTATGATCCTGAGTAATGTATTATCATTTTATGCCAGCTAAGCCACTATGTCAAACAATTCTATTCTGTAGGTGTGTGTATATATACATGTAAAACATGTTTATGTGATATATATAAAATATCTAAAATTCATGTGTATTCTTGAACATTGAAGCAATTTTCTATTTAAAATATCTGTTGTCACTTATTTCCAATAGATCTTTAGGGAAGTTGTTAAAATTTAAAGTTAGGTTAATATTTAAAAACTAGTTTTAGATAAAATTAAATATAGATAGAAATTACAATACTACTTCATGCATTGCCATTGAATTACTTTGCATCTGAATTATCCCTTTGGGTCTTCCTTGCCCTATTATCAGAATTCTGAGTTCTGCTCTGTAAAAAAGGTATATGTGCTGTTTTTATCATCTGTCCCATCCAATTAAGTCTTCAATACATTCATTGAATTGACTGAATGATATGATATTAGAAAGCATTATGATTTAGAAAATTGAATACAGTACAGAATGGAATGCCTGTGTTACCTGGGCATACAAAACAAACACAATTCTTGTGTCACAAGCTTTGGGTAGTTATCAGATGGAGACCTGAGCCAATATTTTTAACTGATAAGAATAAACATTGCATTCTCTAATTATGATGTCTACACTTCTTGTCTGCAAATATTTCCTGGACCATCTTCATATATGTCACATGATGACCCTCTTCATCGCTGACCTCATACAAATCAACATCCTTTTTCTGTCTGTATTCACTTTTATCATATGTAAATAGAAGATAGCAAGGTAAAATGAAATGCATCTCTTTAGCTATACTACTTCCTAAAAGGCAACCAACCTTTTTTCAGTTTTTTTCTAATGAGTAATGTTGATAAAGTATAATATAAAGTAATAAAGAGGACTTTCTCTAAGCATGTCCCTGGGTAATATTTCTTTAAAAAAATTTCTCACATGCTGCATTTTGAGGAGACAAGGCAATGTTTCTCCCATAGACAAGTGAGCAAGTTAATGAGGACAAAGGAGATAGCTGAAGAGGAAGATGGACAATCTGACACCTGATGGGTTCGTCTTGTAATCTCAAATTTGCACTTGCCTGTGGGGAAATTAGAAGGGAATAGCAATAAACTACTACTTGCTGACAAAGCAGACTGCTTTGTGAAGGCATTCCTTCCTATTGACAAATACATGGCAAAGTGTTTAATTTATCAGGGTAAATGATAATTAATTTTCCATTCTAGAGTCAGTCTGACTGTCTATCTAGATCTGAAGATGCCCATCCAGACCAAAGTTAGGAGACTGGGTAAAAGGGAATAAGAATTAACAGTTGATAATTATCTATGTCATAACACACACGCACATATACATATATATATATATATATATATATATATATGAAAAATCAATCTGACGGGAAAAGCCAGATGGATTGCGCAAGACTGGAGAAGATTAAAAAAAATATATATAGAGAGATATACACACCCACACACACACACAAACGTGTGTGTTTTGTGTGTTCACATTATATTTATTTTATTTCATTCATTCATTTTATTTTTCAGAATTAAAATCTAGCCTGAGTCTTACATAATTTCACCTGTAGTAAGTAAGAATAGCAATAACAATTTAGGAGTGCCATAGATGTTTGAGCATATACAAGGATTTTTTTTTTGGGGGGGGGTCTATTCTCACTTAGGTGAAGTTTAACTTATAAATTTATATCGAACTCAAGAAAAGCATTCAAAATTAGTGTACTTAGCTACTCTTTGTCTTCCATTTTTCAGTGGTTTGATTCTAAGATATTTTGTAGATGTTGAATAGAACGAAATACATGGAAGTGGTTTGCTACAAGTTGCAATTAAGATATAATACTTTTCCCCTTTCACATGTTCTGATTTATGAATATAATATCTGAATTCAAGAGAATTCAGTTACAGCATGTTCTGAGAAACAGGACATATTCTGGGTGTTTCAAGGTCTCTTCCTCATTCTACCAAGTTTCATTTCAGTTTCCATGAGGCTGACAAAGTATCTAATCTTGCTTGGTAATAGTTCTAATGTTCCTCAATTTTCATATAGTTATTTGAATAGAGGGATCCTTTCTAACTTGCAGATGGAGGCAAGTATTTGCTTTGTAGTGCTTCATTTTGCCAAGTAGTAAAACTTCACTTAACTATTTTACAGATCTACTTGCTTTCCAAGAATTGTGCTATAATTTGGGAATACTACAATGGATAAAAACATCTATTGAGGAGTTTAAAATCCTGTAAGAAAGTTGGACATAGAAATATCAATTTAAAATATGAGCTTGGTGAGGGCAAAAATACATTTATAATCAAAGAGATGTCAGAAAAGTTTGGAGAGAAAAGGTGACGTTTAAGGTAAGTTTTAAATGCTTAGTGATCATTCCCTAGGCCATTCGGAGATATTTGTGTGTGTATTTGTGTGTGCTGGGGCTAGGTGTGAGGAAATCAGAAAGTAGCTAAAAAGATAAAATAAAGGCACAGTGCTTGAACCACCTTTTCACAATAAGAGATCCATAAAGAATCTGGAATAGGCAAAGAAAATACTATGAGGAAAGAGGAATGTGGAGTTAAAGCGAAGAGACCAGGTCAAGGAGAGCCTCATGTATCATGCTAGGAGTCTTTATTTATCCTGTGGTAAACAGGGAACCATTAAACGGTTTTAATCAGGAGCAAACGTGATTAGATTTGCATTTCAGAAAAATCAATCTGGCAGGAAAAGCCAGATGGATTGTGCAAGACTGGAGGGGAAAAACACTACTTAGGAGCTTATTATTATAAATCAGACTGTGGCTAGGGTTTTCACCAGGGTAATAGGAGTGGCAATTCGAGAGGAGAGACCAGATACAAGAAATATGAAGGAGGTACAATTGAGTGAAACTGAGAACTGATTTGTGTTATGGTGGGAGGAATGGTAGACACAACTGAAAAGTTAATAGGATTCTCACTCTAGTTTATGGGCTTTAACGTGGGATTGGACTTAACATGCAAAATTGGAAACCAAATATCTAATATAAATGCAAGAATGAAAAATGTGAAAATGGTTGAGGTTAGAGATCTTATGGACTAGAGAAAGAATAAAGCCAATGATAAAAATCCTGGAGAGAATAATAAATACTTAAGGAAAAAGCAGAGATTGGAGTCAGCAAATACCTGGAGTCTCAGCTGTTTTGGAGGATGAGATGGGAAGTTCACTTGATCCCAGGACGTTGAGGCTGCAATGAGCCGTGCTCACACCATTGCACTCCAGACTGGATGACAGAGTGAGACCCTGTCTCAAAGAAAGAGTATAGAATGAGTCTTGGAGTCTTGGAAAGAGTGTCACTATTAAAGCCAGCCCAAGAAAAGGTTTTAGAAAGTAGCCAACACTATCAAATGACTCCTAGTGGTAAAGTGAGAGAAGGAGTAAACGGTTCTCCAGATTTGGCAATTGTAGGTTACTGTTACTCTTTATACAAGTAGCTTCAAGCTGAGTGTGGTAGCAGGCACCTGTGGTCCCAGCTAATCTGGAGGCTGAGGTGGGAGGATCACTTGAGCCCAGGAGTTTGGGGCCACTCTGTGCAATACAGTGAAACACTAACTCTAAAACTAAAACAGAAGAATAGAATCAATGTAATAAAGGAATACAGAATAAAGTCATGGTCATCTTATAGTAATAGATGGGCACAATCAACAATGGACACACTACCTGTAGTATATTGTAGTATTTTAGTGAGAATTGAAAAATGTAATTAAAGAAGGATACAAAAACAGAGGTAATATGTTGCAATGGTGTAAAATAACCAACAACTTCAAAATGTTTACAGAATAATACAAAAAGTTTGTTGACAGGGAAAGGTTAAGTAAATACTAAGCATTAAAGATTATAAACAGAGTACTTAACAATAAAGCAATAGATTATGTTGATATTTTGTATTTGTTAATTCTGTTTCTTATGAAAAATGGCTAGATGGAAAGTAAGTTTAAGATTGTGGATCTTTTATTCTAAAATAAAAAATACATACCCAAAAAAATTCTAGTTGAAGCACACCAATTGCTATACAATTTCTGTGCTGTATTTGCACAAATGATAATGCAAAAGTTATAAATGGAACTTCTTTGGGAGTAGAACTCTAAAATTCATTTCTTTGCATGTAGGATGTCACTTTGTCTCCCCACAATATGCACACTTATCTACCAAGTTTAGACAAGTAAATACATCTTGGAATATGTAATGTCATTTCATGTTCTGGTCATCTAGTGTTTGGAAGGGATACACTGAAACTAATTTCAGGTCTATAAAAATAAATTTTAAAAATCTTATTATAAAAAGAAACAGTTGATCTCCTAACTAGACAACATACATATTGAATTATTTTCCCTAAAAGTAATTCAATGGTGTTCTTTAATACTATCCTCTGAAAGAGTAATAATACCTCTTTGCAATATTCCTGGTTGCAGATTGTGGAAGGAAGTTAATCTGTGTCAGTGGAACTTGGAAAGGTAATTGACTCATGTGGGGATTAAACCTGTGACCTTGGCTTCATTAACATTTTGTCACAACCAACCATGCTAAACAGCCTAAGGCCCCAAAACTAATATAATATAGGTGCATAATAAACAGTTTCAAATAAGAACATGCAGACTCACCACAAGTCTAAAATAAGACTTTAAAACCAAAAATAACTAACTCAATAAAATAAAATTTAAAATCAAACTTTTCTCTTCCAAACAATAATAAGATGTATTTTAAGAGGTTGGCTTGCAGATCTCACCTGAAGTTATTTCTGCCTGCAAATCAATACATGTACATGGCATCTGTATTCTCATGATGAAGATATTAGTGATAGTTGTTTAGTAACATTCCTAATGGATGAAAATAGTATGAATCAGAAATAGTATTAAAAATTGGTCAGCATGGCTGGGCGCAGTGACACACACCTGTTCCAGCACTTTGGGAGGCCAAGGCAGGCAGATCACAAGGTCAGGTGTTCGACACTAGCCTGGCCAATATGGTGAAACCCTGTCTCTACTAAAAAAAATACAAAAATTAGCTGAGCATGGTGGTGCGTGCCTGTAATCCCAGCTACTCAGGAGGCTGAGGCACGAGAATCACTGGAACCCAGGAGGCAGAAGTGCAGTGAGCCGAGATTGTGCCATTGCACGCCAGCCTGGGCAACAGAGCAAGACTCTGTCTCGAAAAAAAAACGGTTGGCGTAAGTGTTCAGTTTTCAAATCTGACATGCAAAGATCCTGGAAATTGTCACTCCCATCCTAATAAGAAGAAAAAAAAAACCTGAACAAAATGAAAACCAACAACTTTTCTTGTATACAACAGAGAAAGTTGCACTGCACATCTCCATATGAAAAGTAGAGAATGTTGACTATGGAGAGTCACAGATGAGCTCTGCTTACTTAGAGCAGAAGCTGCTAGAGCATCAAAATTGTAGAAACACTAAAGTGATAATTTAAAAAAGTGATAGAGGCTGAATGTAAACTTGCATGAGAATGAGAATCCCTTGAGGGCAGCAGTTTTAGGGAAATCCTACACTATTGTGGGTACTACCTCCAGGAACTTTGCCAGGTCCCAGACTAAAAATCCCTGAAGATCTTTGTCAGTACCAGAAATGAGAAGACGAAAGTAAGCATTGTGAAATATGTCCAGAGTGTTCTCCAAAATAAAAGCCTCTCTTCAGAAGAAAAGATATTTGAAGAGTCTGACCTCACCTGGAGGAAGGCTCTTCCTTTCAGAACTTTCAAACCAGTCCTGATATGGTTTGGATTTGTGTCCCCACCCCAAATCTCATGTTGAATTGGTGGAGGGGCCTGATGAGAGGTGATTGGCTCATGAGGGTAAATTTTCCCCTTGCTGCTTTCATGATAGTGAGTTCTCGCAAGATCTTATGGTTTAAATGTGAGTGGCCCTTCCCCCTTCTCTGTCTCTCTTGCCACCATGGTAAGAAGTACTTGTTTCCCCTTCACCTTCTACCATAATCATAAGATTTTTTAGACTCCTAGTCATGCTTCCTATTAAGCCTGTCAAACTGTAAGTCAATTAAACCTCCATTTTTCAAAAATTACTCAATCTTGGATAGTCTTCATAGCAGTGTGAAAACAGATGAATACGGGAAATTGGTACGAGGAAAGTGGGTCACTGCTACAAAGATAGCCGAAAATGTGGAAGTGACTTTGGAACTGGGAAACTGGCAGAGATTGGAACAGTTTAGAGGGCTCAGAAGAAGAAAGGAAGATGTGGGAAAGTTTAGAAGTATCTAGAAACTTGTTGAATGGTTTTGACCAAAATGTTAATGGTGATATGGACAATGGCGTCAGGCTAAAGTGGTCTCAGATGAGGATGAGGAAATTGTTGGAAACTGAAGGAAAGGTCACTCTTGCTGTGTTTTACCAAAGAGATTGGTGGTATTTTGCCCCTACCCTAGGCTGGAGAGAGATGATTTAGGGTATCTCACAAAAGAAATTTCTAAGCAGCAAAGCATTCAAGAAGTGACCTGGCTGCTCTTAACAGCATCCAGTCATGTGGATTCACAGAAAAATGATCTGAAATTGGAACTTATATTTAAAAGGGAAGCAGAGAGTAAAAGTTTGGAAAATTTGCAGACTGACCATGTGATAGTAAAGAAAAACCCATTTTCTGGAGAAAAATTCAAGCTGGCTGCAGAAATTTATGTAAGTAAAAAGAAGCTAAATGTTAATAACCAGGACACTGGGGAAAATGTCTCTAGGGCATGACAGAGACCTTCATAGCAGCCTTTCCCATCACAGGCCCTGAGGCCTAGGAGGAAAAAATGGTTTTGTGTTCCAGGCCTAGAGCCCCACTGCTGTGTGCAACCTTGGGACATGGTGCCCTGCATCACAGACTCTCCAGTTCCAGCTGTGGTTAAAAGGGGCTAAGGTACAGCTCAGGGCATTACTTCAGAGGGTGCAAGCCCCAAGCCTTGGCAGCTTCCACTTGGTGCTTGGCCTGTGGGTGTGCAGAAGACAAAAAAGTTGAGGTTTGGCAATCTTTGCCTAGATTTCAGAGAATGTAATGCCTGGATGTCCCAGCAGAAATCTGTTGCAGAAGTGGAACCCTTATGGAGAACTTCTACTAGGGCAGTGAGGAGAAGAAATGTGGAACTAGAGTCCCCACACATAGTTCCTCCTGGGACACTGCCTACTGGAGTTGCGAGAAGAGGGCCACCCTCCTCCAAAACCCCAGAAGGGTAGAACCATTGACAGCTTGCACTGTGAAGATGGAAAAGCCATAGACACACAAAGTCAGCTCATGAAAGCAACCAAAAGGGCTGTACCCTGCAGAGCCACCTGTCCAAGATCTTGGGAGCCCACCCCTTGAATCAGCATGCCGTGGATGTGAGACATGGAGTCAAAAAAGATTATTCTGGAGCTTTAAGATTTAATAACTGACCTGCTGGGTTTTGGATTTGCACAGGGCTTATAGTCCTTTTGTTTTGGCAATTTCTCCCATTTGGAACAGCAGTATTTACCTAATGCCTGTACTCCCGTTGTATTTTCAAAGTAACTAAATTTTTAAAAATTTTACAGTTCCCTAGACAGATGAGACTCATCTTGTCTCAGATGAGACTTTGGACTGTGGACTTCTGGGTAAATGCTGAAATGATTTAAGCCTGCAGGACTGTTGAGAAGGGATAATTGTATTTTTGTAACGTCTGTAAGACATGAGATTTGGGAAGAGCCAGGAATGGAATGAAATGGTTTGGATATATGTCCCTGCCCAAATCTCATTTCAAATTGGAGGAGGAACCTGGTAGGTGGTGTTAGGATAATCAGAGCAGATTTTTCCTTTGCTGTACTCTGGGTAGTGAGTGAGTTCTCATGAGATCTGATGATATAAAGGTGTGTGGCACTTCCCCTTTTTCTCTTTCTCTCCTGCCACTGTGGTAAGTAGGGCTTGCTTCCCCTTCACCTTCTACCATGATTGTAAATTTCCTGAGCCCCGAGTCATGCTTCCTGTTAAAACTGCACAACTGTGAGTTAATTAAACTTCTTTTTCATAAAGTACCCAGTCACAGGTGGTTCTTTATAGCATTGTGAAAACAGACTAATATAAGTCCCTACCAGACTTCCCTTCTCACCCCAGAAGCAGGTGAATAAAAGCTGTAACAATGGAGAACATTTATGAAGGGCACAGACCAGAGACACAGACCACCAAAAGACTGAGATTAATCTTACAGAACACCCCTTTTCACATATGACAACTACAACAACTGGACTCCAGTAAAGTAATAGGGGATTACAGATAAAAGAGCTACAAGAAGACATGCACTTTCTGAGGATTAGTACTCAGGAAAGTCCAAAGTCAAAAAGGAGACAAATAAAAGGTTGTTGGATGAATCTGAAGCATCTGGAATGTAAAGCTATAACAAACATTGACTGCACACAAACTCTGAGCCAGATTAACATAAATCCTCAAACTAAAGGCCTATTGACCTCAGTCCCTAATAGCTTACACACCATATCCAGCTTTCAACAAAGAATTGCAAAGCATGGCAAAAAAGGCAGGAAAAAATATAATCTGAAGAGACAAATGAACAGAAACAGACTCAGATTTGACACTAATTCTGGAGTTATCTGACAGTTTTTTGAAAACTATAATATATAATGAGAATAGGAACAGTAAACAACATGTGAGAACAGATGGATCATGTAAGCAGAAGGACAGAAATATCACAAGAGAACTAAAAGAATACGCTAGAAATAAAAACCAATCTAACATAAATGAAGAATGCTTCTGTTGGGCTCGGTAGAGTGGACCTAACCAAGAAAAGAATCAATGAGCTTGACAACAGATTAATAGAAATTTCTCTTTCAGAGGTATAATATATATGTATTTAGAATACTTATAAGGAGAAGGAAGAATAGTAGAAATATTTGAAGTAATAATGTCTGAAAACCTTTAAAAATGACAAACATCACAACACATCCAGATAACACAAGTCAAATTACAGAAGTAAAACAAACAGAATATCAACAGCATGTAGTTATACAATATTTGAACTGCAGAAAATAAAAGACAAAAAGGAAATATTAAAAGAAGATGGGAATAAAACATACTACCTAGCAATTATAGTAGAATTCTCAAAAACAATGCAGGTAAGGAAAGAGTGGAATAAAATATTAAAAGTCTGAAGAAAAGAAAAACAAAAAAACTCCATCAACTTAAAATTACTTACTAATTGAACTTATACTTCATAAGTGACAGAGAAATACATTCTTTCACAAACAAAAACTGAGAAAATTGGTCATTGCCAAAACTTCTATCTTATGTCAGTTTGTACTGCTATAACAAAATACCATAGACTGAGTGGCTTAAGCCATAGGAATGCATTTCTCACAGTTCTGGAGATAGGAAGTACAAGATCAAGTTGCAAGCAAGTTCAATGTCTAGTGAGGGCTCTCTCTTTGGGCTGCAGATGCCTGCCTTCTTGCTGTGTACTCATATGATAAGAGAGGGAGAGCTCTGGTGTTTTTTCCTGTATAAGGGTACTTATATACCATTATGTGGGCCCTGTTCTCATATACCTTATTCTCTTTCAGAGGCTCACCTTCAAGTACCATCACACTGAGGGCTGGGGTTTCAACATATGAATTTTGGGAAAATAAAGCCAATCCGTTTATAACATCTTCCTTACAAGAAATGTTTAATGAGGTTTATCAAATTAAAGGCAAAAGCTATAGTCAGAAAGGAAGACTGTTAAGTAGGAATAAATAAAAGAAAACCTTTCTATTTTTAATTGATTAAAAATAACTTTTGGAGTAATTTTAATAACAAAATATAGAGTGATTACATGGATGTAGATAAGTGAAATCAATGACAACAATGTCATAAAGGATGGGAAGGAGGAATTTGAAATATTGTTATACATCTGAAGGGTTATTGACCTATGTAATAATGGACTTAGATTTGTTGAAAGAGTATATAAGAAATTCTTAAGAAACTATTACATTCAGAAATGAGAAGTAGAATTGTTATCTATAGAATGAGAGAGCAAGGAACCACATAAGACACTCAACTAATATCTAGAAATCAGAATAAATAGAAAAAAATGACAAAAGAACAAATGGAATTGATAGAGTTATACATATAATCAATATTAATCCAATTATGTAAAAAATCACTTTACATGTAAATGGATCATATGCACCAATTAATAGACAGAGCCTGTGAGAGTGGATGAAAAGAAAAAAGAAACAAGATTCAACTTTGTTATCTACAACAATTCAATTTTAAAGACATGGGTAGACTAAAAGTAAAGAGGTAGTGAAAAATATATTACACTGCAGTTAAAAGAAAACTAGAATACCTTTATTAATTTCAGACAAAGAAGACTTCAGAAGAAGGTAAATTATGAGGGAAAAAGAGAGGCATTACATAATGATGAAGGGGTCAATTCTCAGGGAAGACATAATTCTAAAAGTATATACACATAACAACAGGGCATCAAAACATGGAAAGCAAAACACATGCAACAGAAAGGAGTAAATAGATACTCTACTATTATAGTTTCAGACTCCTCTTTCAGTACTTGATAAATCAAGCAGGCAGAAAAATCAGTAAGGATATAAATGACATCAATAACATTATTAGTCACATGTATCTAATTGACATTTATAGAGTACTTCATATAACAACATCAGAATACACATTCTTTTCTAGTTTACATGGAGAGATCACCAAGACAGATAACATTCTCAGCCATAAAACGCAACTTAAAAATTTTAACAGGATTAATATTATATGAAATATTATCTCATGTCACAGTGGAATTCAACTAGAACTTAGTAGCAGAAAAAATTCTAAATTTCAAGAGAAATTTGGAAATACCTAAAACTGAACAAAAATTAAAACACAACTTAGAAGTTGTGGCACTTATGCAGAAAAAGTGGTGCATAGCAGAAAATTTATAGCATTAAATGCAAATATTAGAAAGGCAGAAAAATCTAAACTCAATAACCTAAACTTTTACTTTAGGAAACTAAGAGAAGAAAGGGCAATTTAAGTCTAAAGAAGGAGAAGAAAATAAATAATAAAAATTAGAGCAGAAATCAATGAAACTGAAAACAGGAAAAGAATAGAGACAATCGACAAAATTAACAGCTGGTTCTTTGAAAAGAATCAATAAAATTGATTAACCTCTAGCCACGTTAACCAAGAAAATATGAGAGAAGAGATAAATTATGAATCTCAGAAATGAAGTTAAGAGACATAACTACCAACTTCATGGATATCAAAAGGATAATAAAGAAATATAATGAACAACTCTATGCCCACAATTTTCATAGCTTAGAGAAAATATTCCTTGAAAGACACAAACTACTGAAACTCACACAAGGAGAAGTAGATAATCTAAATATAAGTACATCTATAAAAGCAACTGGGCCGGGTGCGGTGGCTCATGCCTGTAATCCCAGCACTTTGGGAGGCCGAGGCAGGTAGGATCATGAGGTCAGGAGATCCAGACCATCCTAGCTAACACGGTGAAAACTTCTCTACTAAAAATACAAAAAATTAGCCAAGTATGGTGGCATGCGCCTGTAGTCCCAGCTACTCGGTTAGGCTGAGGCAGGAGAATCACTTGAGCCCGGGAGGCAGAGGTTACAGTGAGTCGAAATCACACCACTGCATTCCAGCCTGGGCAAAAGAATGAGATTCCGTCTTAAAAAAAAAAAAAAAAAAAAAAAAAAAAGCAATGGAATTAATAGTAAATGTTCTTTTAAAAATGACCAGATAAAGAGGGATTCACTTGTGAAGTCTACCAAATATTTTTGGAAAAAATCCTATCAATTCTGTAGAATCTCTTTCAGAAAAAAAAAAAATCCTGTAAAATACTTCTAAGCTTATTCTATAGGGCCAGCATTATCCCAATTCCAATAACAGATAAAGACATTGCACTGCAAGAAAGTAAAATAAATAAAATGAAAGCCAAAATCTCTTGTGACCATACAGGCAAAACTTGTCAAAACTTTTTGTTATGCAAAAAGTTCATTCACTTAACATCAAAATATGATTTATTAAAGAAAAAAAGTGACAAAATGGACTTCATGAAATTAAAACTTTTGTTCACTGAAAAAGCCTAAGAGGATAAAAAACAAATTACAAGCTGGGAAAAAGTATTTGCAAATGACCTATCCATCAAAAGAATTGTGTTTGAAATACACAGAGAAGTTTAATACTCAACAGCAAATAAACCATCCAACTAGGAAATGGGCAAAAATAACTTCAAGAGACATCACAGTGAAAAGGTTATATGGATAGAAAATAAGCACATGAAAAGATGTTTTAACACCATTAGTCATTTAGGGAAATGCAAACTAAATTTGCAGTGAGATAGTACTACTTACCTCTCAGAATGATTAAAAGAATAATTGTGATAACGCTAAATGCTAGTGAGTATGTAAAGAGATTGAATTACTCATACATTGCTGGTGGGAATGTAAAATGGTACCTTAAGTCTGGAAAATAGCTTTGGAAATTCTTATAAAACTAAACACATGATTACTATATGATCCAGCCATTGCCCTTTGGGGCATTTATCCCACATAAGTGAAAATATATGTTTAGGCGAAAACTGAACTGAAATGTTTGTGACAACTTTATTCATAAAATACTCTCAAATTATAAACTAACCAAAATGTCCTTCAAGGTTGAAGGGCTAAACAGTGTTTTACCCACACCATAAACTATTGTGTGGCAATAAAATGGGACAGACTATTGATATAAACCATAACTTGAATGTTTCTCAAGTATATTATGCTGAATTTAAAAAGCTGAAGTCCAAAGGTTGTATAATGAATGACTGTATTCATATAACATTGTTGAAATACAATTATAGAAATGTAGAACAGATTAGTGGTATTCAGGTGTTAGGCATGGAAGCAAGGTAGGTGCGGCTATGGAAGGGGTAGCACAAGAGTGCTACATAGTGATGGAACAGTTCTGTATCTTTATTGCAATAAAGATTATGTGGATCTGGAAATTTGAAGAAAAAAATGTTTAGTACTGTAAACAAACACAGATACAGACACATGGGAAATAGCTTGGCACTGGTGATATCTGAATAAACTCTGTGAATTGTGTCAGTGTCATTTCCTGGTTTTGAGATTGTACTAGTTATGCAAGTTACTACCAGTGAGGGAAATGGGGTGAAAGGCACATGGGACTGCTTTTTCTTCCTATATTTTTTAACAACTTCCTGTGAATCTATAATTATTTAAAAATTAAAAACTCAAATAACTTTGTCAAGATTTTTGACTCTGAGTAGCATTCACAGGACTTAAACATGAGCCTGACCCCTTACCATTTTATACTAGACAATGTGGTTTTGGTTATTATATGCTAAATTAAACATGTATTATCTCATATACTTTTCACTTTTGTTGTAAAAACACTTAAAATCTACTCCAATTTGTAAACTAACCAAAATGTCCTTCAAGGTTGAATGGCTAAACAGTGTTTTACCCACACCATAAACCTTTGTGTAGCAATAAAATGGGATAGACAATTGATATAAGCAATTTTCAGTATTTTTTAAAAAATTATAATCTATTAATTTGGAAAATTCTTCCTATGAATGTCAAAAAATGAAGAAATAAATATCACTTGTGTGTTTAAGTCATCTTTTCTGTGTGCTGCTTGATTTGTTGTGAGAGTGTGAAGATCACTCTGTGGAAGAAGCAGGAGAATTTAGTATACTGATTTATATGTGTATGTAGTGCTTTTTATCCTTGAAAACCTTCTTACACATCTTACATTGTATGAACATCACCATAACCACAGGTTTTGCTTCAAAAAGAGATATTATGTTAATTTTTCAAATTAGAACATTTAATCTCATAGGTTAAGCATGGCATCTGATAGCACACTACAGGTTATGGATAAAATGCTGGATAAAAGCCATTTTTCTAATATCTTGTATTATACAATGTGTTTTTGGTTATTGCATGTTTTATCTTCTCACTGAATATATAGACCATTATAACCGAAAGTTTATTTTTATGTGCCATTGTAAAACACACACACACACACACCCAAAAGCAATGGAGTGGGAAATAAATGTAGTCCTTCTTCAATAAGATTGAACAAAGCAAGTCACATATGAACATATGAATGCAGATGTTAAGTATGTTCATGGGGAAAATGTTAAGATGATTCTTAACTGTTTTATGACTACTTAGAAACTAAAGCTGTGAGCACTAGAAAATATCATGTCCATTCTAAGAACAATTCAAGAAAAATTGAAATTTATTAACTTTTTAGACATGGATGATGATTCGCATACATTTAAATATCATTGCCCAATTATAGTGATATATTTTAAAAGGGACATTAACATTAGGATTAATCTAAACAGTACTAGCTTGGATAGTGTAGAGTATAATGGGAGTCTTATAAAAAGAAATTGAGAGGATTGGATTCATTAATGTAGATTTAAAGATAAGATTTAAGGGAAGCATCAGAAATATCCTGACAGAATTATATTTTCTATAATAGAAGAAAGAAAAAAGTAGCTTTCTACATGATATACTTAGCCCCGACAGGAAACACAGTTTACATTAACATAAGGAAGGTAGATATTTTAAAATTATAAAATTCATAAAGATCCAAAGCTAAGAACTATGTCATCAAGTGACAAGCTCATACTATAGAGATTATTAAAGCACAGTTATCAACATACTTCTCAAGTTCTGGTATGAAGTTTCTTATCTGTAAAAGATATTGTCTTAGTCTGTATTATGCTGCTATAACCAAGTCCCACAGACTGGATAATTACAACAAAAAAAATTAATTTGATCTATAGGTCTGGAGGCTGGAAAGTCCAAAATCAAGGCAACTGGTAAGGGTTCTCTTGCTGCATAAAAATGTGGCAGAAGGCATCACACGGTTGAAAGTGAGGAAGAGAGAGCAAGAAGGAGCCAAACTCACTCTTTTAACAAATGGACTTCTGTGATAACAATCTCTTTGTCAGGAAAAAGTAACGCTCAGGCCATTTCCATTTCCATGTCCTTCTTGGTTTTTATTCTTTTCTCTATGTGTTATCTCTTTTATTGTAATATTTCTCATCTTGTCTTCTTTCCTACTGAATTCTTGCTCTTTTTCAAGTTTCCGTTTTCCTCCCTCCACATATCCATATTCTTCTTTCAGCCCTTATTGTTCTTGAGGTTTTGTTAACTTTATTTAAAAATTCTTTTTGATTGACAGATTTAAAAAAAAAAGTGTATATTATGGTATACAATGGGATGTTCTGAAATATGCATGCATTGTGGAATAGCTAAATTGAGCTAATTAATATATGCATTATCTCACATACTTATTTTTTATTGTAAAAACACTTAAAATCTACTCAGCAATTTCAAAGAATACAATACATTATTAACTATAGTCACTATGTTGTGTAATAGTTCTCTCAAATGTATTCCTCCTAACTGAAATTATATACCCTTTGATCAGCATTTTCCCAAATCGTCCTCACTTCCAGCCTCTTGTAACCACCATTCTACTCCCTGCTTCTGAATTTAACTTGTTTAGATCCACAAATAAGTGAAATCTCCCCTCTTCTTTTCTAAAAGATATTCCAGAGAAGCATTAATGCATAGCAAAATGTCTTAAGATATGCAAACTCAGATCTCTAACTAATAAGTTATATTTTTATTAGTTTTAATAAAGGATATGGTTAATCTTTCAGTGATATGAGAATTGCTATAGTTCACCACATTAACTAAGTGGTGTTCCTTTATGCACCCTGAATGTTCATTGAGATTTTTGGCCAAAGGCATTGTCTTCTGAGATAGAGAAAAATCATACTTACTTAGTAAGACGTATACCATTGATTTTGAAGGAAAAAGAATTTAAAGTTTCTAGCTCTTTCTCCACGTTTCAATTATCACAACACCCATCAACACCACACTGTACCACTACCAAAGAAAAGTGCTAATTGGATTGATCAAAGGACACTAATTAGACCACTTTTTGTTGTGGTGTATCATTAACTGGAGAGGTAATCTATATTGGGAAATAGGTGGCTTTTTCTCTCTGGAACTTTTTAATAAATGCAGAGTGATAAAGTGGCCTGGGACTCTCCCTCTCATTTCCCAACACTTCTCTCTTTCATCTTAGTCTCAGCATCTGTCTCTAAATCATTTTTGTTTTCCTGTACCTCTCTTTCTTTGCCATGAGAAATCAGTGAGGATAGATTAGCCAGAAGGTAACTGCCGAGCTCATTGTCCTACCTCTAAAACACTTCAAGTCTGAGGGCTAGATGTCTTTTCTCTAAACAATAGGGAAAGCTCTTTTCTTAACTCTCTTCACTTTTTAAGAATCGATATGATACAGGATTGTCTATCCTTGCTGCTGGAAGAGAAATGTCTGAGCTGTGGGTATAAAAGGTGAAAGTGCAGGCTGTTCTGGACTGCAGTTCTGGACTCAAGGCCGCTCTGTAATTAAGCAAAAAGATACTTTCATTTCTCCTAGTGAAGCTCATTAAACTTCTTCCTACACTAGAATTTGGAACTTCCACCTAACAATAATATATTTTTTTTGTGAACTGCAAGGGAAGAGTTACTGATTAGTACAAGACAGGACTCAAGTTATTCTGGATTTGGTCAAAATCCACCATAATGCTATTTTGTTAATATTTGACACAAATTCTATATCCTCCTTTTCTTGCTCCCCTATACTTTCACTAAAGTGTCTACCCTGTGACATCTGTTATATTGGAACCAATATTAAAAAAAAATTCCTTTAAGAAAAAGATTGAATCCTCTGATGCACTAGAAATGTTACAGTTCAATATTTGTAATCGAAATTCAATAAACCTGATCCTTCAGTTAACCAAAATTGTTATACTCTTTGCTTTTTAAGGAAAAAAGTCAAATGACCCCCAAAAGAAATAATAAACTAGGTTGATATCAGGGCTTTGGTAAAAATGCAATTTCCAGAGTTTTACTTATATACACTAGAGTTTCAGTCTATCTATGCCCATAAAATGAGGATTGATGTTTAGAATGATGTCCCTAAGGCATTGCTGGATTCTGAATCATGAAAGATTCAATTACTTCAATAAACTGAACTTAACTATCTTAGGAAAGATGATGAATACAAATAAGAAATATCAACAAGCAATGCTCAAATACAGAAGCTTTCTGATTATCAGGTAACTAGCATTTCTGATTATTGGAAACTATTTCTAAGCATCCTAGAAAACTGAAATATACTGTATCCACTTCCTTGTGGTTCAGCTCATTGTAGTATAGCCCTGAAAATATTAGTATTTGGGTTATCTAGAGTAACCTAGATAATAAATGACTAGCCAAAGACTCAAAATGTTTTCAATTAGTTCTACTTCATCTCCTCTGCTACAATCTTATCTCTTGCTTGGATCCCTGAACTGGCCTTTTCTTCTGCTGTCTTACCCCATATCATCTATCTGTACCAAAGACAACAACATGATTTTCTAAACCAAATTAATTTCCCTACTTCTGATTTATTTTAGAAGAGTCTACAAACACTGTTATGATCTGGCTTTATCTTTTTATCCGACTTTCTTAATGCCACTATCTTCCTTCTCTCTGTGATACTGACAAATAGGATCACATAGTCTCCTCAAATATGCTTCAAAAACAACCTAGAAATGGATCCTGTATAAATGAAGATTTAGTATATAATGGTGTTTCCAGTAACTCTATTATTGAGTAAATGATGCTGACCAAAACTGATGGCCATATGGAGAAAAGCAAAATTTAGGCTTTATCTTACATTACAAATACAATGTAAATCCCAGATGAACTACATACATACATGCAATAATCATAATTATAATATTACAAATGTAAAAACATAGTACTATAAGTGTAAAAATAATAATAACACCAAAGGAGAATCAACTTAAGTATAAAATTAGGTTAGGGAATCTCCCAAACCCATATTCATAGTATAAAAATTAAATTTGCATAGAGAAGATCCCACCAACTATACCAATAATAAAGCAGCAAATTTGGGAAACATATGGAAAATGGAACAGAAAATATAAAGAAACAAAGACAGATAAGAAAGGAATAAACAAACAACATGAAAGAAAAATGAAGACAAAGATATTAACAGGCATTTCACAGAAGGGCAAATCCAAATTACTAACAAACAGGAAAAGATGCTCAGACTTAGTGGTCATCAAGAAAGCAATATCAAAATAACCTGAAGGTATCATATTTACTTATGAAACAGACAAAAATTTAAAAATCCAAAGGGCTTATTCCCATTGTTACCAGTGATGCAAGTGAGAGAGCATATTCATTTGTTATCGTTGGAAATGTAAGCTGTTGCAGCTGTTTTAGGATAAGCTTACTAATAACTATTAATAAAATAATGCAAAGTTATAACTCTACAATCAGGCAAGGGTAAGCTTTCTCTGGGAACATTAAGAAAGCTTAAAAATGCATGTGTGTTTGTGTGCTTCTGTTTGCTTATGTCATTTCAGAATTTTTTGGTAGCAAAAATTTTAAAAATGTATACTTTTAAATATGGTTTGCCTGTGTCCCCACCCAAATCTCACCTTGAATTTTAACTCCCACAATTCTCACATGTTGTGGGAGGAATCTGGAGGGAGGTGATTGAATTATGGGGGTGGATTTTCCTGCACTGTTCTCATGATAGTGATTAAGTCTCATGAGATCTGATGGTTTTAAAAAGAGGCATTCCACTGCACAAGCTCTCTCTTTGCCTGCTGCCATCCATGTAAGATGTGACTTGCTCCTCCTTGCCTTCTGCCATAAGTGTGAGGCCTCCCCAACCATGTGGAACCTTAAGTCCATTAAACCTCTTTATTTTGTAAATTGCCCAGGCTTAGGTCTATCTTTATTAGAAGCATGAAAACAAACTAATACATTTATGCTTATTTATGATGGAAGGAATAGCAAGAAAACGTGGAAGAAAACATGATCAAGAGAGGTTATGGTGAGGGGAAGAGATCATGGGAGGAGAAGGGCCTGCTTTGCATGGCTGGCTCTCTTCTCTCCAAACAACCTTTTGAAAATAGCACCACATCCCAATTTTCTGTTGTTGTTTTTTTGTTTTTTTTTTTGAGTTTTTAGCACTTAATACACTACTCATTTATATATTCATTGCTTTTTCTCTTCACTATGGATATAGTTTGGTGATCCTACTCTGTCTTGTTCATCATGGAATGTCATTTCAGACAACTATGATTGCACAAAACAGGTACTCAATACCTGTTTGTCAATTTAAGAAGTGTTTTCATTTTAGTCTCACTTTTGTATCTGCAGATCCCTTGTCACCCCCTCAACTAAACAGTTCATTGCATGACAGTATATAGGAGGTACTTTGAATTAGAGAGAACAGAATTTGTTAAATCCACAATCCATCCCAACTACTGGTCTAGTGCCTTATAAATTTTGGTTAATATAATGTTTTCTACAAACCACAACATGATTTCCCATATAGCAATGGTAAAACAGAGTTATGTAATTTAAGTAAATTCATTACTAAATTATCAAAGGGTAGAGACAAAATTTGGAACAATATTTGTTTTCCCAATCTTTGGCATTTACATTCTACCATACTACTATACTACCAGGAAAAAAAAAAGAGGACACTAATTAAATGGAAATGATAATTATTTTCTTCTTCCCTGTGTCATGCACCTTACTTAGTGTTCACATGCAGTGACTCATTTGATTTACACAGAAAATTGCATAATATTGTATATGTAAAACATTATATATATACACATACATATGTATATACTTATGTGTGTGTGTGTGGGGGGGGAATCGCTCCCATTCACGGTGCTTAGCTGTACCGTGGCCATTCTGAGCTCGAGCCCATACACGTTTCACCTTTTCCTGGAGGCTGTTGAGCTGAGGGAAAGGGGGGAGTGTTGACGCATGACTTCTGCAGAATACTGTTTGTTATTGAAATTTGGAGCAGAACGCTGAGCTCCAGCA
>CAUYLG010044374.1:0-15102 GCA_963573385.1 Cacajao melanocephalus | reverse complement strand
CTCTTAAATCTACTTTTATTTCCCTCGACTGAGATCTGTTTCCAATTGTGGTTGATTTTACCTATCGATATTGGTCAGCTGTTCACTGTATCTCAAATTTTACCTTAATTGATCATCCAGAGCTTTACCTCGTGCTTTACATGAAATAATTCAGTCCTCAAAACAAACTTAAAGAGAAGATGATGCTCTCCTCATTTTACAGATGGGAAAGCTGAGGCACGGAGAGGCTAAATAACCTGCCGAGATTGCACAGTGTAAGTGGAAAAGCTACGTCCAGGACCCATTATTTTATCACCAAGCTTCTCATTCAAAATGACTAAAATAAGGCCTATAAATATTGGAAAGAGACAAAAGCACTAATTACTTAGTGATATAATTTACTAAGAAAAATAACGAACTAATTGATACATTATAAAATACATAAGAATTTATTCCAAAAATATAATAGCCACGTGTAAAAATCCCAACGGCAGCTATCTGTTTGAAAGTATATTGGAAGTCCATTCTTCAAAACTTGACTGCAATACATAAAAGACACTTGGAATTTTGCCAAAATGATGGGTGAAGGATGGCATGGAAGTATAGTAAGTTATCCATATTATTTGCCCATTTTTCTCTTTTTTAGTCTTTTTGAAATTCCAGGATCTCTTTTCTGCAAATATGTTACTCTCAATTGTCATCTGTCTTTGCCTATGGCATTATTTTTCATTGTATAAAGGAATGGGGATGTTGTGGTTTTGTTTTATACAAATCAATCAGTTTTTTCTCATATGGTTTCTGGTTTTTTTTCAAGTAATTTGTGATGGGACTACTTCTCATTCACTCAAAAAATCATTGGAGCACCTGCTACAGCCTTGGGGATGTAGCAGTAAATGAACAAGATATGAAAATTCTTGTACTAATGAATTTACATTATTGGGGGAGGGGGAGAGAAACTACATAAATATATCATATTTTAGGTGGTATTAAATGCCCTGAGAAAATGAATGAAGGTAAGGGGAAAATGAATGAAGGGTAAGGGAAAGTACTAGTGGGATGGTAGGGAGGATGTAGATATTTTAAGAAGGTAGATAAGGAAAGCCTCACTGATAACGTTGGTAAGTTTAAAAAATCTGCGCAGGGACCTGAAGGAGGTGAGGGGGTTTCATGTCTAGAGGGGTGGAGAGGATTCTGTGTAAAGGTCCTCATGGGGAGTGAGCTTGGTGTGATTGGGTTAGGGGAGCAAAGTGAACAGAATGACAGCTAGGGTGGAGTAGAGGGACCTGGAAGTCTGCGAGGTATTGGGGTAGGGTTGGGGAACGCCGATCATGGAGGAACTGGTAGGTGCCAAAATAAGGACTCTAGCTTTTACTCTGAATGAGACAAGATACCATTGGAGGGTTTTCCAGCAGTGTGACATTTGACATATTTTAGCAGGGTCATTCTAGTTGTGTTGAGAGTGGAATGCAGGCGCTCCAGAGCAGCTTGGATTGTTGTATTAGTGGAAGAAGTGGTCAAACGTGGGTATGTTGAAGATAGAACAAACTGGATTTCCTCAGAGATTGGATGGGGGATATGAGAGAGGAGTCAAAATTGACTTTAAGGTTTTGGTAGGGATGTTGAGAGGGGCATTGCTGTTTTAGACAGCAAGAGGATTAGGCTTCAGATGGAAGAGCAAGAGTTCAGTATTGGATATATTAAGATTACATATGTCTAGAAGATGTTCAGGTGGTTGTGTTGAGTAGGAAGTTAGCTCTGTTCTGTTTTAAGGGGAGGATTTGGAATGGAGACTTAGATATTGAAAGAACTACATGTAGATGATATTCAGAATGATACAGACAAAGAAGAGAAGTGTGAGAACTAACGTTTAAAGTTGTGAAGACAAGGAGCCAACAAAGAAGACTGAGAAGTAGCAGCAATGAGGACAGAAGAAACTAGGAGAGCTCACTATCTCTGAAGCTAAGTAAAGAACATGTTTTACAGAGAAGAGGTGTCAACTCTGTCCTATCCTGCTCGTAGGTCTAATATGGGCACTGAGTATTGTAGACCTTAACAGTGAAAGTAGACGTCCATTTAGAATGGGCAGTGTAGAATAATAGTGTGGTTGTAGGGCACGTACTTGGGAGCCCTGCCTGCCTGCTGAGGCTCAGATCTCAGCTCCAGCACTATTAGCTCTATGACAATTACATAACCTTTCTGTGATTGTTTTCTCATCTGTAAAATGGGTTTTTAGTATATATGTCATAACATTGTTGTGATAAGTGTTACGGGTATGGAGCAGCCTCTGACACAGAGTAAGCATCGTTCAAGTGTTGGCTGCTGCTGTTATTGATATTAAGGTCATTATTGTTATTATTGCTCTGCCTAAGGAGAGGTTGCCTCCTGCTCCTTGAGATGGTTCATTACTGGATATATTATAGCAATAAAGGTTCACAAGTATTTGGAGTTTTTGGCTCTTGTAATGATGGCTTCTGTAGGAGGCTCACAAGTTGGTACCTCATCTGATGGATGTAACTCAGGAGCTGTGAGTCAGTGTAAACTGTTGAATTGGACAAAGCTGTGAAGCCTGAGCACCTGTAACTTTGAAAGAAGAGCCACAGATCTCAGCACTGTTCATATTCTCCTTGTGCTATCAGTGCTTTCCCTTTGCAACATGTTCTCTTAAGACAGGACACATTGCCCAATTCCTTGCCTTTATCTGGTGTATAACTCATATTTTAATTCACAGCTTTTCCCAACCTTGTGTTCAGTAGTAACCACTTACTAAGACACTGTTTTCTTCAGCTCCCTGTATCTCGAGCATCAGCCATTATTCAAATACACCTATACATTTTATTGGTTCACCAGTTTCTTATATTTCCCATCATTCTTGGGTTCATTTTTAGTTTTGCTGGAATATCCTCAAGTAATTGTCTCAGACTATTATATATATGCATGATCAACTTCTCAGTTCTATAAGTCTGCAAACAGGTTTTCTTTTTCATTTTTACACTTAAATATGTTTGTCTCACCCCTAATCTCAAAAGGTACTCTGCATTCTGCCTCAAATACCCTTTTCCTTCACATTCCTCTTTCCTCTTTGTTGGCTAACTCATAAGTTTTTTTTTGTTTTGTTTTGTTTTGTTTTGAGATAGAGCTTTGCTCTTGTTGCCCAGGCTGGAGTGCAATGGCGTGATCTCGGCTCACCTTAACCTGCACCTTCTGGGTCAAGCAATTCTCCTGCCGCAGCTTCCCAAGTAGCTGGGATTACAGGCATGCACCAGCACGTCCGGCTGATTTTGTATTTTTAGTAGAGATGGAGTTTTTCCGTGTTGGTCAGGCTGGTTTCAAACTCCCAACCTCAGGTGATCCGCCCACCTCAGCCTCCCAGTGTTGGGATTACAGGTGTGAGCCACCACGACCAGCCTAACTCATAAGTATCTTTTAGGCTTCACATGCCTCTGGTCCCCAAGTCTAGGTTGTGTTCTGTGTATATGCCCCTATACTTACCATACCATATTGAAATAGCTTTATTTTTTTCTTCCACGCATATAGAAAGCTCTCAGAAGAGAGTGATAGGGTCTATATTTTTCATTATTGTAGTCCAGGGCCTAAGGCCCGGAGCCTCATATATGGTGGGTACTCAGTAGTTGTTGAATTAATGGAATGATGGATGAATGATTTATATAGCTGCTAATACTTGAATATTAAGGTTGTATAATCTAAAATTTAGTTTTACAGGTTATTCATAAACATGTTGACATTTATTGCTCATCGTAATTTTGTACATTATCTGGAGTATTTGAATTTGTAATTTCTTTGAGGATAAGTTGAAGACAAACCAAAGCAGTGAATTGTAATGCTGTGGTATGAACTCTTCAGGCTGAAAAAACCCTTTTGTGTTATTTGATATTTTTGCTACAGAATCGTTGATGAAATAGATGATGCAGAAGTTGAAGAAACACAAGAAGAGAAATCTAAACTGGAGTGCGAGCAAATTTCCAAAAAAGTAAGATTGAATTGACAACTGTTTAAGTTGAAAACACAGATTTTTTTTCTCATTTTCACATGGGACAAGAAAGAAAAAACAGATAGGAATGGATATGAGAAATTAATGAAGGATCCTACTTGTCTCATTTTAACCAGCATTTGGGACCCAGTTACTTATATCAAAGAAACCTAGTTATACTTTTTACAGAAATTATTACTCAATAACTTTATTGTCATTTAACATGACCTATTTTTAATAATTGCCTTTATTTTGATTTTTGTTATTTCTGAAGTGAATTGTAAACAGTTTCAAAAACTGCCTTCGCCGAGTGCAGTGGTTCATGCCTATAATCCCAGCACTTTGGGAGGCCAAGGCAGGCGGATCACCTGAGGTCGGGAGTTCGAGACCAGCCTGACCAACATGGAGAAACCCTGTCCCTGTGAAAAATAGAAAATTAGCTGTACGTGGTGGCATGCCTGTAATCCCAGCTACGTGGGAGGCTGAGACAGGAGAATTGCTTGAACCCGGGAGCTGGAGGTTGTGGTGAGCTGAGATCACGCCATTGCACTGAAGCCTCGGCAACAAGAGCAAAACACTCACTCACACTCTCTCTCTCAAGAGCAAAACACCCTCTGTCTCTCTCTCTCTCTCTCACACACACACACACATACACAGCTTCTTTCAACTTGTTAACATTTTTGAGGGTTATGATTTGCTAACTTAACCAACCTTAGTGATTTATGGCTTAAAGCCTGTATTGGTTCATTAGGGCTTCCATAGCAAAGTACCACAGACTAGGTTGCTTTAACAACAGAACTTTGTTTCTAAGATTCTGGAGGCTAGAAGTCCCGGCACAAGCTATTGGCAAGGTTGGTTCCTTCTGAGGGCTGTGGGGAAAAGTCTATTCATTCCTCTCCCCTAGCTCCTGATGGATTGCTGGCAATCTTTGGTGGTGTTGGCTTGCACAAATATCATCTTGATCTCTGCCTTCATATTCACATGGTGTTCTCCCTGTGTGCCTGTGTCTGAATTTCCCTTTTTTATTTTTTGAGACAGAGTCTTCCTCTGCCACTCAGGCTAGAGTGTAGTGGCACAATCTCGGCTCACTACAACCTCCACCTTCTGGGCTCAAGCAATTCTTAGCCTCCCAAGTAGTTGGGATTACAGGTGTGTGCCATTACACCTGGCTAATTTTTGTATTTTTTTGTAGAGACAAAAAATACATGGGTTTCGCCATGTTGCCCAGGCTGGTCTCGAACTCCTGGGGTCAAGTGATCCACCTGCCTCAGCCTCCCAAAGTGCTGGGATTACAGGCGTGAGCCACCACTCCCAACCTCCTTAGCTTTATAAAAGAGTACAGGACAGAAGATAAAGCAGGTACAGTATCTTCATCTTCTTGGAAGCCTCTCAGCTACACGAGTAAGCAACTTCTTTTGCCCTTTGGGGCCTGTGTAGCTTCCAAAGATGAGAGCCAAGGTTGACAACAGGAAATTACAACTTGAACTTCCTGCAAGTTTTTTAAGCTACTTTAGTCACATAGGCCTCACTCTTCTATGCCCACTTTTAGCTCCTCCAGTCTTTGTATTATATATTATAGCCTTCTATAGCAGACAAGGCAGAAACAACATTCTATAGTTGTCTTACGTAGTTTCCACAAAACGGTACTGTGAGAAGGTGGACTCCTGGGTTATTCCCAACCAGGCTTGTTTCAGTGCAGGCTCTTCACTCACAAGTGCGTAAAAGGTGAATACATTATCAAGTAAATATCACAGTGAATTAATTAATTGATTAATTTATTTTTGAGACGGAGTCTCACTTTGTCACCCAGGCTGCAGTAAAGTGGTAAAATCTTGGCTCACTGCAACCTCCACCTCCCAGGTTCAAGCAATTCTCCTGCCTCAGCCTCCCAAGTAGCTGGGATTACAGGTGCCACCACCCACCTTGCCTGACTACTTTGTGTATTTTTATTAGAGATGGGGTTTTGCCATGTTGGCTAGGCTGGTCTCAAACTCCTGACTTCAAGTGATCAGCCTGCTTTGGCCTTCCAAGGTGCTGGGATTACAGGTGTGAGCCACAATGCCTGGCCACAGCTTATTTAAAAGAGAATACCCAGGTAAACACTTGGCAAGTTAAGAAGGAGCATTACCTCAGAGATATTGATGGTTTGATTTCAGACCACCACAATAAAGCAAATATTGCAGTAAAGCTAGGCACACAAATTTTTTGGTTTCCCAGTGCATATAAAAGTTACATTTATACTGTAGTCTGTTAGGTGTGTAATACCACTTTATCTTAGAAAACAATATGTATCTTAAGTAAAAATTCTTTGTTGCTAAAAAATGGTCACGATCAGCAAGTCATCGTCATTTTGCTGGTGGAGGGTCTTGCCTCAGTGTTGATGGCTGCTGAGGGTGGTGACTGGTAAACATTAAGGTGGCTCTGGCAATTTCTTAAAATAGGCCAGTAGTAGTAAGGTTTGTCACCTCAATTGACTTATTCTTTTAGAAAAGATTTCTCTGTAGCATGTGATGCAGTTTGATAGCATTTTACCCACAGGAGAATTTCTTTCAAAATTGGAGTCAATTCTGTCAACCTCTGACACTGCTTTATCAACTAGGTTTATATAATATTCTAAATCTGTTGTCATTTCAACAATATTCATAGCATCTTCACTAGAAATAGATTGCATCTCAATAAACCACTTTGCTCACTCATAAGAAGCAACTCCTCGTCTGTTCAAGTTTGATCATGAAGTTGCAACAATTTAGTCATGTCTTCAGTCTCCACTTCTAATTCTAGGTCTCTTGCTATTTCCACCACACCTGCAACTGCTTCCTCTAGTGAAGTCTTGAACTTCTCAGAGTCATCCCTGATGATTGAAATTAACTTCTTTCAAACTCCTGTTAATGTTGACATTTGACCTTCTGCCGTGAATCATGAGTGTTCTTAATGACATCTAAAATAGTGAATCCTTTCTAGAAGGTTTTCAATGTACTCTGCCCAGATCCATCAGAGAAGTAACTTTCTATGGCAAGTATAACCTTAAAAAGTGTATTTCTTTCTAAAATAAAACTTGAAAGTCAATTATTCCTTGATCCAAGAGCTGCAGAACGGATGTTGTATTTGTGGATGTGAAAAACATTCATCTCCATCTGAGCTCCTGGTGCATTGTCAGTGAAAGTATTATTTCAAAAGATATTTTTTCTGAGCAATAGGTCTCAACAGTGAGCTTAAAATATTCAGTAAACCATGCTGTAAACAGATGCACTGCCATCTAGGCTTTGTTGTTCCATGTATAGAGCACAGGCAGAGTATATTTAGTGTAATTCTTAAGGGCCCTAAAATGTTTAGATTGGCAAATAAGCATTGGTTTCAACTTAAAGTCGCCAGCTGCATTAGCTCCTAACTAGAGTTAACCTTTTTGAAGCCTTTTAAAGTATTTTTTTGTTTGTATAAATTTAGGGGTGCAAGTACAATTTCGTTACATGCATAGATTGTAGTGGTGAAGTCGGTATTCTTTGAAGCTTTGCTAGTTATGAAAGTCTTAGGTGACATCTTCCAATATAAAGCTGTTTCATTTACATTGAAAATCTGTTGTTTAGTGTAGCCACCTTCATTAATAATCTTAGCTAGATCTTCTGGATAATTTGCAGCATTTACAACAGCACTTGTTGCTTCATCATGCACTTTTTTTTTTTTTTTTTTTTTTTTGAGATGGAGTCTTGCTCTGTCACCCAGGCTGGAATGCAGGCATTGGTGTGATCTTGGTTCACTGCATCCTCTGCCTCTTGGGTTCAAGCGATTCTGCCTCAGCCTCCTGAGTAGCTGGGACTACAGGTGTGCAACATCACACCTGGCTAATTTTTGTATTTTTAGTAGAGACAAGGTTTCACCATGTTGGCCAGGCTGGTCTTGAACTTCTGGCCTCAAGTGATCTGCCTGCCTTGGCCTCCCAAAGTGCTGGGATTACAGGCTTGAGCCACCACACCCAGCCCATCATATACTTTTATGTGATGGAGACATTGTCTATCCTTAAACCTCAAGAACCGACCTTTGCTAACTCCAGACTTTTCTTCTGCAGCTTCCTCACATTTTTCCACCTTTATAGAATTGAAGAGAGTTAGGGTCTTGCCCTGGATTAGGCTTTGGCTTAAGGGAATGTTGTGACTGGTTTGATCTTCTATCCAGACCAATACAACTTCTTCTGTATCAGCAATAAGGCTGTTTTGTTTCATAGTGTGTTCACTGGAGTAGCACTTTAAATTTCATTCAAGAACCTTCCCTTTGCATTCACAAGTTGGCTGTTTGGTTTATGAGGCCTAGCTTTCAGCCTGTCTCAGCTTTTGACATGCCTTTCTCACTAAGCTTAATCATTTCTAGCTTTTGATTTCAAGAGAGACCGATGACTTTTCCTTTCACTTGAACACTTAGAAGCTGTTGTAGGGTTATTAATTAGTCTAATTTCAGTATCCTAGTGTCTCAGGGAATAGGGAAGCCTGAGGAGAGGGAGGGAGGGAGGAGAATGGCTGGTTGGTGGAGTAGTCAGGACACATGCTACATTTATCAATTAAGTTAGCCATCTTATGTGAGCATGGTTCATGGCACCCCTCAAAAATTAGAATAGTAACTTCAGAGACCACTGATCACAGATCACTATAACAGATATTACAAAAAAGTTTGAAATATTGTGAGAATTACTAAAATGAGTTGCAGAATGAGCACATGCTTTTTGAAAAATGGTGCCAATAGACTTGTTTGGTACATGGTTGCCACAAACCTTCTGTTTGTGAAGGAAATGCGTTATTTGTGACGTGCAATAAAATGAAGGACATTAAAATAAGATATACCTATAACTTTCTTTGTAAATATCTCATATCTTATATACCTTTTGTTATATTTATTGCTAAGTCTTTAATGAAACTTGTGAATAATTTTTTTTTAAGGATCATTTTCTAGCTGTTGGTTTCTCATTCGGTTGGCATACACTCATATGTAGGGATGCATGGAAGACAGAGTTTTGAGTTCTTGTTAACATTTCTGAAAATATCTTGAATTTATCCTCATTGTTGATAGATTGGCTGAAATAGAATTAAGTTTGAGGTTACAGCTCCATTGTCTTCTATCCAGCATTACAAAGGTGAAGGCTTACTAATTTCATTCTAGTATCTTTGTAAGTATCCTGTTTTCCCTGGAATTTTTAAGGTTCTTCTCTTCATTCTTGGCGTTCTTAATTCTGTGAGATTGAGAATCTTTTTTCCATTCATTCTGCTTAGTGCTATTATGGTGAGATTATTTATTCACATCCTTTATATGTGAGACATAATCATCTCTTCTTTATCTTTTTTTTTTTAATATCCCAATGTATTTCCTCTGTTTCTATTTATCATTATTTTGTAAATTACAATTGAACTAAGGTCTTATTCTTGTTTTGTTTTGATAGCTTTCTAACATTGTTTTTGAATATATTTTGCATATCTCTGTCTTTTTAAATTTTTGATTTCTTTTTCTCAAATGATAGTTGCTTCTTCTGGATCTGTTTTTCAGTGATTTTCTTGCTTCTTTGTTATGTTCTGTAGATCAGGGATCAGTAAGCATTTTCTGTAATGGACAAGACAATCAATATTTTAGGTTTTTAAGCCAAGAAGCAAAACTGAGGATGTTATGTAGGTACTTATATAATGAAGGAGAGAAAACAAGTTTCTACAACCTTTGACTGATAGAATTCAGTACATAATAATAATGGTTTTTTAATACAAGTCTACTAAAGAGAAAAATAGGATTCTTCTTTGTGAGGTAATTCTTTGCTTAATTGGGGTTCAAAGTTTTTCCTTATCAATATTGATTGCTAAGATTCATCTGTTAAGCTGATATATAATAATAATTCATCTCTGAAAATGACTTTTTACTATATATAGATACTGCCAAATACTGGTAACAGTTCACCAGAATATGATTTTAATTGAGCATATTCATTGCCTGGAAGGCATTTATGGAACTTTGATTCTTCTCTTAGATTTGTCTTTTAGTATGTTGTTGCATTGCAGATGAATTACTGCCAATTGAAGGTTAGGCGGAAGCTCCTCAGTTGCATAGTTAAATGAATTTTGAAGCACTTGCACTAAAGTCTGAAAAACACTTCTGGAACTGTTAGTACAAAATATATCGCTGCAAATTAATGTGGGTATGGAGAGCTTGTTCCCGTTTTAACTTTGAACAGCACAGTGATTCTGAGCAGTATCAGTAGCACCTGTGAACTCATTAAAAGCCAAGGAAAACCACTGGAAATTATTTGCCTGATTTTAAATTGTCTGATTATGCTCCAGTTTCCTCATATCTTTGAGCAGCTGTTTTTGCCAGAAGGCCGCTTGTTTTAAGATCTTTATTTTCTCTGGACAGATTTCTTTAACTGCTGTAATCAACCTCAGCTTTCTTTGAATGGCTACAAATTAAATCAGCTGTCAGCTTGCTTTGATTGGCTACAAATGAAACTTACTTTGATTATAGCTTTGTTTTTGTTTTATTTTTGGAAAGAAAGAAATTTGTGGATGAGATAATTTATTTTAAATTTTCTAATTAAAAAATAATTTTAATCAGAAGAGAGCTGGATTAAAATTTTCTAATTTTTCTGTTACTCTCATGAGTTGGGAATATTGTGATGAATGCTTAATACTGTACTGTCAACGTACATTGTGTTCTTTTAGCACTACTGTAGTACTGTCACATAATAACCACAGTGCTTTGCCATCTGACTTGACAGTAAAATAATCCACAGTTCATTGTGCCTCTAAATACTTGGTATTCAAATGCTTTTCATGTTTTGATGTGGTAGGTATGCACTGGTAATAAAAATAAAATGGTATGAGGTACTCAATGAGGCACTCAAAATGTTGTCAATTTATAACTATCAGGGCAATTTGTAGTGCACTGAGCATCTCTATGAAGTGATGGGAATGCCATAAACTTCTCTTGCAGCTACTCAACTCCGCTGTTGTAGCAAGGAAGCAGGCCACATAATACATATGTGAATGAGTATGCCTATGTTCCAATAAAACTGTATTTGTGGACTCTGAAATTTGAATTTTATATAGTTTTCAAGTGTCATAAAATATTATTTTGATTTCGTTCGTTTGTTTGTTTCAACCGTGAAAACATAGGTAAAGTTCATTCTTAGCTTGTGGGTGGTTACAAACACAGGTGGCAGAGTGGATTTTGCTCTTGGGTTGAAGTTCACTGACTCCAGCTCTAGATTTTTGTCACATGCCTTTGTATTCTTTTGTTGTCTATTCATTTAAGAAAGGCCCGGAGAGTTAATAGAGGTCCTCTGCTGATGTGTTGGTAAATTTGCGTCTCTAAAGGCCTTTCCTCTAAGTGGGAAGCCTGACTGGGTGGTAAGTGAGTGGGCTCTGTGGATAGGAGGTTTCCCAGCAGTGTAACAGTTCTCAGCCCACTTTGTGCCATGTACCCCCTTTAGCAGTCTGGTGAAGCCTATGGACCTCTTTTCAGAGTTTTTTAAGTGTATAAAATAAAATATGTTTGATTACAAAGGAAATTGATTTGATTGAAATATAGTTTATCAAAATATTAAAAACAAATGCTATAGAGTAATATGCTCTTTATTAATACACTGAATAATAAGACCTAGCAGAGCAGTGAGTCTGATTATTCTAATTTTGCAGTGGCCATGAACATAAAAGATATTTTGAGATCTGCAGTAACTATAATGTAATATCTGAAAATATCTGATTTATATTAGTGACAGTCACAGGTACTGCTGATACCGCTATGTTTTCTTTTCCTATGTTCAAAACAGAAGAACATATTTGAACATACTTCTTTTGTTCAAATACCAAATGTCAGATTAGAGGCTGATGAAAATATGTGGTTTTCGTCTCATTCAAGTTCACTGAATTTTCTGAATTCAATCCATAGGCCCTTGAGGGGGGTCGCTGGACAGCAGGGTAAGAATTCATTTGTGCTTTATTGTGAGTAGGATGGAGTATTTTTCTGGTAGGGGTTGCTCCCAAATGCCAGCATGTAGAAGATTTAGTACCTCCATGTTGGTGATCTTAACACCCACATATGAAGACTTAGCTTTTACCAGACATTCTCTTCCATTTTTTTGGATAACAGCCTTCTCTTTTTACCTAGGGAAAAGTACCTGAGTGATTGTGTTTTGGAGAGGGATAGGGCAGAGAGAATTTTTTATAACAGCTTTGTGTGTTTTATGTAGAATTTGAATTCATTCTTATTTATAGCTCCATTTCTCACACTGTACCTAAGTCCAATCTTTAGAGCATAACTTCCTTTTTGTCTGCCAGAAATTTGTTGATTTTCAGTTCCTGATGAATGCACTTCATGCCCTCCATACACACACACACACACACACACACAGAGCAAGAGACATTGTTACCTGTACTTTTATATTTGGGGGGTTTCTGGAGGCCATACTAGTTCAGTAAACCATCTTGAATCAAAAAAAGTTATTTAGACTCTATTACAAAAGGAGAAAGGGGTTATAATCATGTTTGTATACTTTCTAAATTATACAATAAACGAACTGAAGCAATGAGTTTATAGCTAAGTATTTCAGTAATTTGTATTTTATATATTTTGATGCCCTCTGAAAAGAATCATTAGTAATATTCATCCCTGCTGTATAATAAAACAGCGCAATTGATGATTGTCCTGGCTTTATTAATGTTGCCAGATTGTTTCATGCCTTCATTTAATACAAGTCAGACGTATTACTTGTCATAAAAGGAGTCTGCTTCAATACTGTCGGCCTGTGTGTTTTGTGCAGGCAGAGGGAACTTAATCGCTCATTTGGATCATTTAAATATTTTGATTCACATGCACTGAAGAAAATCTCATATCTGTGTATTTGATTGAGCTAAACTTCATAGGAGCTGCTACATACTGAATAATTGTTTTGGTTCCCCCATGCCAACTAAATAAAATTAAAGGCTAAAACCAAGGTAAACATAATCCATCACAGATTCTATCTGTGTATATCTATAGTCTATCACAGCCAGCCAACTTTTTCATAAAGGATCAGATAGTGAATCTTTTCAACTTTATGGGCCTTATTGTCTCTGTCACAACTAAGACACTATGTAAATGAATGGATGTGACTGGTGTTCCAGTAAAACTGTATTTACAAAAACAGGTGGTGAAGCTGAAAGTTGGCCAACCCCTAATCTATCAGTCTAGGAGTTATATTTACAAGTTTAATCTATGGTGTTAGTGGGAAAAAGGTACTCTAAGACTTGGAGACAAGAAGCTTGGAGGCCTGAAGATATTAGATTGGTTGGTAGTCTTGTCTGGTGTAGTGAAGATAAGGTACAATTGAGGCCAGTGTCAGATCAAGAAACTTCCTCAGCTTGTTTGGATTCTTTAAGGAGGGAGCAAGTTCATTTTCTAGGCTTATAATCAGTTCTCTGGTGGAGCAACTCCTAACTTTGAAGTTAACCATCAAAAGTAAACTGTTGCTGGGCCCGGTGGCTCACACCTGTAATCCCAGCACTTTGGGAGGTTGAGGTGGGCAGATCACTTGAGGTCAGGAGTTTGAGACCAGCCTAGCCAACATGGTGAAACCCCGTTTCTACCAAAAATACAAAAATTAGCTGGGTGTGGTGGCACACACCTGGATTCCCAGCTACTCGGGAGGCTGAGGCAAGGGAATCGCTTGAATCTGGGAGGCGGAGGTTGCAGTGAGCCGGGATCGTGCCATTGCTCTCTAGCCTGGGCAATAGAATGAAACTCCATCAAAAAAAAAAAAGTAAACTGTTAAAAGCAAACTGCTAATATATTAGGTGGCCCAAATTAAGTTTAGGTGTTTTTTTTGTTTTTTTTGTTTTTTTGTTTTTGGTGATTCTTCTGTTTTGTTTTTTTTGTTTGTTTTTGTTTTGTTTTGTTTTGTTTTGTTTTAAAGACGGGGTTTCACCATGTTGGTCAGGCTGATCTTGAACTCCCGACCTCAGGTGATCCACACACCTTGGCCTCCAAAGTGCTTGGATTACAGGCGTGAGTCACCAGGCCCGGCCTATTGTATTTTTTGTTTGTTTTGAGTTTGCTTCTTAGTTATGTGAAAGCAAATAAGGGACCAGGCCCCAAAGTATGCTGTGAAACAGAATCATTTGTTCACTGTAATGATAGGCATGCCATTTCTTCCTGACATCAGAATAGGAGCCCTGATCATTTTTTTTAAATAAACTTTTTGATTATAATGTGTTCTGCATACTAATTAAAATTATACAGTTTAATATGTGTGTGTCACCAAGTGTAGACACATGTGTAACCAATACTTGAAAATTTTTATGCAGAAATTGCTTTAAGTCATCTGCTATGATCAGCTTGGGCTCCTCTAGGATTAGCTCCCATACCTGGGTTCCTCTTCCTGTGGGTGCCAGAATTCTTCACCATTGCCTTGGACACTTGAAATAACAGAATTAGGAAACTTTCTGAAAGTAAAGTTAACTCGATTACAGAGAACAGGGTAGTTCTTTATTTCTTGTCATCATTGCTGCTACCACTGCTGTGAGTTATAGGAGAAAGACTAGGTTTTGGTAGCTGAAATATATCTTAAGTGTAAGTGAGTTTTCATATGGGCCATTACAGTTTACTTGGTGTTTTATGAAATGATAAATTATCGAAGACATTTAAAAGTACTGTCAATGCAAAGGCAGAAAAGTAATGTGTGAACTAAATAATGTAATCCTCTCATATCAAATAATTAAGATTTAGGGGTTTAGACTTTTAATTCAGTCAAATGCATACAGTGTACAAATTTAGAATCTTCCCTCTAATCATCTTTAATGATAGATATGTTATAGTGGTTGGTTTAATTCTGGAAATTTTCAAATATGAGTGGAGAGAATAGTATATCAACCCCCATGTACCTATTACCCAACTTAAGTGGTGATCAGTTTATAGCCAATCATGTTTCTTCTGTCTAGCCAGATTATTTTGAATCATGCTAGGTTTTTAAAATTGAAGTTTTAATTTTTACTTAGTTCAGACACTTTGGAAACTCTACAATATCACCAAAAAGATCGCTGCATAGAAAATCAAGAAGTAAGGACTATGATGTATATAGTGATAAGGATATCTGCAATCAGGAACCAGAAGATAATTTTGCCAAAGAGCTTCAGCAA